>CM044005.1:6332586-6629518 GCA_024085815.1 Flaveria linearis | reverse complement strand
ATGATATGGATTTATTAGATTTGTAATACACAACAAAGGATAACATAAATTATATAAATAATAACTTTTTTAAGCCCTTGCGTTGTAGCGGGGGCGTAATACCGTGTTAAGTAGTACCAATGCACACCTTCGCAAGTGACCATCAACACCGTAAAAATCGTATTAAAAGATCATCAAATTCGTAGAGAGATCATCAAATGCCACATACTAATCCGTGAAGGGTCTTGTAGTGAAGAAGTCTGACGATGAAAGATAGCTTTGAAAAACTTTTACACCGGGGAACAACTCTTCCTTTCCATCTTCTACCAGCTCATAGAACTTTTGACGTTTTCATTTAAACCTCGTTGTATTGTATTGTTTCATCTATAGTATCTCTAAATCTATCATGCAATAACTCATCAAAATCATGCATATCATCTTCAATATCATCTATGTCGACATTGAATCTTGTTTGTGAGGAGGTTCTCCGTGAAAAACCCATACATAGTAGTCTTCTACAAATCCATATCTTTTTAAATGATCGAATACTTCATCTCTTCGATGCCAATAATGACATGTTATTTAGTAACATTTTAAAAAAGATGTTGCATATTACGCTTTCATAGTGCGACCTTATTCCAAAAGTACCAATTTAAATACAATGTGTAACCTTTGAAGAGAAAGGTTGCAATCTTTACTATAATTTGCAATTTGCAACTTTTTAATAAAAATGTTGCAATTTATAATACTTTTTGCAACTTTTTTTAAAAGCGTTGCATTAGATATTCAAACGCAACCTTTATGTTCAATGAAGTTGCATTAGAGTCAAATAACTCATTTAAAAAGGTTACTTTTAAAAGTTGTATTAGCCTTGTTTTCTAGTAGTGGTGTGAAGTTGATGTAAATTAGTTTTAGAGGCTACAACATTTAAAAAATAACATTATGCCTCACACATGTTAATAAATTAAAAAAACAAAAATTTCAATAGAATATATATGAAGGTAAAAGAAATAAAAAAATTTAAATGAAAACAAACATAAAAAAATAAAAGGAAACAAAAAAGCAAAATCAAATAATAATAAAAAAAATTGTTTAGCTTGAGAGACTAGAACCAAAGCTTAGTCACTACACCGCATCAAATTTTATTGTTAATTATTGAAATAAAACCAATTTACCCTCTAGAAAGAACAAAACCAAATTTGAAGGCACCGACACTTGTAAGACTATGTAGTTTGACTAGTTAAAATTTCACTTAAATGTCAATATATAAAAGACATTTCACATTAGAATCCTTATTGATGCAACAATATAACAATTTGTTTCTATCCCCCTTAAGAGCTTGAAGCTATATTGATTTATAACAAATTTAACTATCTTTTAATGGTGTTTAAAACATCACTTATGTCATATCATAATGTTTAGCCTTTGGAGCCCATTACGTCTGGTCTAATTATATAAAATTCTTTCTAAATAACTTAGACAAAGCAAGCTCCATTTCTCTTTTTCATCTAACTCAACTTTACAACAAATGTACCACATGATATACTTATGGTCAAGTTTAATATTATAATCATCTGAGAACTCATAAATATATTAAGAACTACGACAACTAATGTTAATCAATTATTTTTTTAAATTTAATGCTTTTAGCACACATTCATGTATGTTTATATGCATTAAAACTATCAACATGACATAAAAACATCAACGTAATGATTCAATGTTTTTTTATTTGTTTAGCGATACATATATATATATTATAGCACACATATGTTTTGTACATGTGTGATTAGAATTTCAATTATTATTTAAATTTCAAGTGAGACGATTACATATTATTTTTCAAACATTTATTGTTTATGTGTTCATAAAGTTTTCGCAATTTAAATATATTTATATTTTTTAACTGATTTTAAATTAGACATGTATCTTGAAATTTACACAAGATGAAATCCATTCTTACCGTTTTCTTAATAAAAACAACTGTAAACAAGTTATAGCATTAATGCACAAAGTACAAACATCTAAAGAATGTATCTTCCCTAAAAAAATATTTTTTGAGTTAAGTTTGGGTTGGTTTGTTAAGATTTCTCATAAATAACCATTTTTCTAAAAGATTATAAACATTAAACCATATTCAAAGTTTCATAACTCATTTTTGTTTTTTGCTCAAAAGTTTTATTAATGTTTCAATTTAAATTCAAAAATAATAAATCTTTTAAACTGAAATGGAAACAATTATGAAATTTTTGAAAGTAAATTAATTTTTTTAATTTAAAAAAATAGTTAATTTTTTTCAAATTTTATGGAGTAAAATTGATATTTTAACTCTTATTTTTTATATTAGCCGACGATTTGAAATTTCAAAATATCTTCAACAGACGCTGTAATAAACGAGGATCCTCAGCCGTTGGATTCACTAGCCACCGTCGACGCTTGCCACGTGTCCCTCCCAGTTTCCGTCAGATCAACATCCCATTTTTTTAGGTTTTGTTCTTATCCACAAATCACACCGCTCATATTCATTTCTTCATTTTCAGACCGTCTCTTCGCTTCAAATCATGGCAGGTACGTGAAAAAAGTTTGATCTAATTTCCATTTTCATAGTTTTTCTTGCTATAATCTCTGTAATTGAATGCATAGTTTCAGTATTTCGTATCATCCGTTTGTACTCATCGGAATTCGCTTGATTTTATGTAGATCTACTGTTTCTGCTATCGAAACCGGGATTAAGTTTAGTATATAGGTGTTTAGGCGTCAACGTTTGTTAGATCTAACTCAAAAACAGAGTATCGTGTAGATTTGACATGATGATTTTAGATACTCGAGATTTTAGTGATGTATTGTTGACTATCGAAAGTTAATTTTTGAATTTTGATTTGTTTGTAGTTCTACAGGTTTATGCTGTTAAAGGCATATTGAGATCTGTAATATCTGTTATATGAAATTTATGTTTCATTTTTGGGCCACTGGATCAGAGATCTGATTGTGTTACTTTTGTTCTGTCATTTTGGAGGCGTTTAGTCGGAAGAAGAATTTTAATGGCAAACACCAAAACATTCATAAGGGATATTTTTATACAGTTTTAATGGGATCTGTATGTTTGTAAAGTTTTGGAAGTACTATTTATGTTTTATTAACTGTTTTTACAAAAAGATGGAGTGATAGACACTTATGCATGATGTTGGTACGATTAATTGTACTCGATCTGACATTGTTTGTAAATTGTGGAAGTACTATTATATATATTTTATTGACTTGTTTTTTTACAAAAAGGCTGGAGTGAAAGACACTTTATGCATGATGTTCATAATGATAAATTATACTCTATCTGATATACACTTATTGTGGCCTTCCAAATTTTGAATCTAAGACACTGAAGTAGTTTGAAGTTGAATCTCATGGGAATTCATGTAGGTTTTATCATTGTGGCTTCAAGAGATCTTGGTTATTGGATTCTTATCTCTGGTTGTCTTATGTGTCCCTCATGTAGTGCAGGAGATCCAGGGTTGCACTTTCTCAAACTCGTTCATACGTTGAAGTCTGCTGTTAAACGTCGTCAACCATCATGAAGTACTTGGAATACACCCCGTTTGATCGGTATTATGTCCTTAAAGTTTCATCAATGAATCAATGATGGATTTCCTTAAATTTCTCATCTTTTGTATTTCCATTGAACAATAAGAGTTTTGAAAGCATTTTTGCTTCTTTCACAGAATAAATGCTTTTCTAGACCATCTAAATCTTGGAGAGCATAGCATTAGGGGATGCATTGAGCCATTCCTGTGAGTAGAATTTGTGTTATGTGGTTATTTTCAAGTTCTTATGTAAGAACTTAAATTTTTGTGGAATCTATTTTGTACTTTATTAGGCAAGCATACTGGGACAGATAAGAGGCTTTCTCTCAGCTTGGAAAACGAGGTACCGTTTCTGATTTCTCATTCTTTCTCTATTCTTGTAAAATAATAAGCAATAAAGAATAATATTTCATGTATCTTAACACGTGCATCTGAAGTGATTTTTGTTACAAATTGTTGGAATTGTTTTTTTTTTTATTTAGATTCTTAATTATCTTGGGAACTCTCCTGATGTTGATTCTGTTGACTCATCCTCACCTGCTAACTATCTGTCTAGTAGATCCAGGTAATGATGCAACTTGATTGGCTTAAGTGTAGTCAGGTCTAGTGACATTGAGTCTAATCTAGTTTGCTTCAATTTCTAATCCAGCCGAAAGACGTTGATCTATCTGATTCTCACGTTATATCACATGTACCCAGATTATGATTTCAGGTAACATTACTGTTATTAAATATGTTAAGACGGGCATCTAAGAGGATTATGGGTAATGACATTGTCAGCTTTATTGGCGACATGGCAACCCACTACATAATCCTTCTTTAATGGCATTGGGAGTGTTGTCAAATGGTTTTGACAGACAGTTTTGAACTGTTGCTTGACTACTAGAGCTGAGAGTTCAATTCTCTCCATTTCCCAAAACATGTTCAATTTGGTCACTTGGTTTCTATATGGAAGCTGTATCATCTACCAATATGCTAACTAATAAGCTAATACAGCTTCTTAAAGTACTAACAGAAACCCATGGAAATAAGATTATGCCATCAGCTTGGACAAGCAACATGATAGGATTGGTAGCAACCTTTGTGTAACTTGTGTTTGAAAGTATGACATATAAGAAATTGATGTTGTTGAACATGGTGGAAATGGACTGTCAGAATGTGATAATGGTGGCATTTATGATCCATTTACTTTTCAATTGATCTATTTTTAGTTTAATTAATTATATAATGGATTAGTAGTTAAAGCAGGCATGGCAAAAAGTTAAACAAAAAGGAAACAATTCAAGAGTCCTCGAAGTATGATTTTATGGATAATACCTTCTAAATAGTTTTTCATTAAAAAGGTTAAATTATCATCGAATTAATTTAACATCTAATCATGTTTGACAGTTTGGCCTTCTCATTATCCACTTATTGAATGTAGGCTAAAGAGTGTTTCACATTGGACCCAGCTTAACCTGAATCTGAAATCAGTGTTGTAAAACTCGTCCTAGGCGCCGAGTACCCGTTTACCTGAAACCGTTTCGACCTGCTACAGAATCTGCCCATTTTTCACCTCTCGGCTCTCCTTGTGATGAACTTGGAGTTGGCAGTGCTTTCTTTCAGTGTTGCTTGTTCATACGATTTTATTACATGGAGTTTCCTTTGCTTTTAAGAAGTTTTCATTAGATTAAGACAATATGATCTATAGAGTCTTGGTAAATGAGGGCCAAAAGCCGGAACCAACTTTTTATGTTCTTCTCTCTGTAGGAGAGAGTGGTCATGTAGCCTAGCCTATAGGATGTTTATTATTCTGACATTCTGTGGTAATCCATAATATTGTCAATATATTGCTGTCTATCAGTGCAGTGAAAGCTCACCAGTTCTTCACAGTGGAAACCTGGCGAGGTTTTAAGCAAATATTCGACAGCTACATGTCTGACGCATCTAAGGTATATCCACTATGCTGAAATGTTTTATCTATGCATGAAGAGTCGGACATTCTAGAAGCTCTGCAACTTTAGGAGTGTTGTGAAGCTTTGACTCTGTATACATGAAATGTTAGACACTCTAGAAGCTTCCAAGATGCATTTCTACTTGTTTCAACTTGTTCAGAATGATTTTAGTAGTTTGCGCTCATAACTTGTGATTTCAGGAATGGATTGAGACTGATGAAGATGCTTCCCTACTGGAAACCTTATACAAAACTCTAGATGAGGTAATATATCCTAAAATCCATCCACCATCCGCACCATCCACCATCCGCACCATCCACTGTCCACCATCCGCACCATCCACTGTCCACCATCCGCACCATCCATACTCAGGTGCACACTCTTTGATGTGATCTGATTTGTGATATTTCAGGTTATCAACTTAGCTGAATGTGAAATCTATAGCTATGAAACCAACTCTGATGCCGATCCGTTCACCGAAAAAGGAGCTCTGTAAGAGTTAATTGTGTTTTTTTATAAATTGTCTTTTACCAATTTCTAGATCATTTACATATATGAATTATGTATCTCTCAGGTGGTCGTACAATTTCTTCTTCTACAATAGAAAGCTCAAGCGTGTTGTGAGCTTCCGTTTCAGCTGTTTAAGGTGATATACTTTGAATCTACTTCATAATCCCAGGTGTTAACATGTTAAGATAGCCAGATGGCTGGGTCTGGTAGCTTTAGCTTCTTCTAGAAAATGCTTTGATACTTGTAGAGGTCACCATATTTAACCTGTTAAACAAACAAGTCTTTTTCGGTTTGACCTGTTTACCGTTTATTAAAATGGTCGTGTTCAAGTTAAACTAGTAAATAGGTCGACCGGCCAACCCTTTGTAACTAGATTAGAATAAATATTTAATAAGGTCAACCTCCTAACATTTTACACTATCATGCACACAAGCACAACTTAACGAGCAAATAAGTTTTTTTTACCCTTATTACAATTTACAAATGACACTATTGCCATAGTAGTTAACAGTAATACATATAACATGCAGAACATTACTATTACCATTATAAACAAAATATCTGAATAAAACGTATAATGTGATTGCATGCATACAAGAATAACTTCATGTGACTCAACGTCTATTGATGTTCAATAAACATATATTTGTTGCAGCAACTTGGTGGCCGACAGTTTCCTATGGACGGAGTTTACTACGATGATGATGGGGAATATTTGATGACATGGACATGTGATGTGGAAACAAGTTGTACATACCATGTTAATATTGGCCAGGATATAAATAATGGTAGTGTGCAAATTGGTAGACCTAACAATTGTGTGTAGGTTGTTAAGTAGTTTGGGATAAAGACTTGGTTTCTTAGTATTAGTAGTAGTGACTTTTTGAAAAGCTGTTAGAAGGAATGCATGGTATGATGTTGCATCCATTGTATGGTTAACATATCTTTCAATCTTAGAGCTAATGTACACTCTCCGTGCACATAATATCCCGCTTGGGTTGATGCTAAGACCGGCTGAAGCGTTTGCAAATCGGCTGGTTTGATACGTTTAACGGTCTGGTTTGACGATGTACTTGTTTGGTTGATGTTGGAATTTGAAATGATTAATTGAGCTTTAATGTTATTACTTTTATTTTTGTAGTGATATGTGTTACTTGTTAGCTTGTAACCGAAAGCTGGTATCAACGGTCCTAGGTTGTTTAATTGTATGAATTGATCATCTGGTCTGATTTTGGAACATGGGTGATTAATTCACCTAGAAATCCATCTTAGTAATACTTTTTATGGCTCAATATCAATAGACAAATATACGTGTTCTTTTACCAAAAAAAGGTCTTGACATAATTTTAGTATGAAAAACGTGTCAACTTATAATAATTACACAAAATAGGTGTAAGCGATATAGAATTATTTAAATCTCTAACTTGTGCAAGGGGTAACTTGATTATTGTTTCTTAAAAAATAATGACACATTTTAATGTTATGTTCAAAATAATTATAAACGATATATTCCATTACTTTGTATAATTTAAAGATTAACACGTCATAACAAAAAAAAGATTAAATTTGTGTGTAATTTAGATAAATTTGGAGGCTTTAGTATACAAATATTAGTTATGCTCTTTTATTTTTTAATTTTAGATCTTTAAATGAGAAGTTAGTTATTAGTATCACCAAGTTAGTAATTGTTTGTGAACTTTGAACGCTGAAAGGCTCACACCTCTCCATTGATTTTACAAGTTGAGGAATTTATATATTGTATAAATTAACAATTATCAATTAACGGTTGTCTCGGTGACTCTTGAAATTCATCATAAAATTATGTTAGGAGGATTCATAAATAACAGTGATATTTACCCTATTGTGATCTATAATGGTAAAAACGGGTAAATGTGTCCTTCATCCAAAAAATGTGTTAGACATTAAATTTCACTTTGAGACATCAAATAGACTTAAATTTAAATTGAGGAAGAGCAAAAGTACAATGGTCAATTTAAAATATGTTATTCTTTTAAAATTCCTTTTAGTGACCGAATCAGATGTTCAAATTAAAACTAGCATAGTAGCATCACCCGCATGGTTACTTATGAAAAACTATCTTGACGTGTAGGCATAGTTTACGGCGAAAGTTCTATATGAGAATGAACTCATTCCTTTTTGTTAAAGCCACTCAAAATTTTTTGTATCTTTCTAAAGTCAATGGATTTTTACTAGGCGTTCCAATCCTTTGTGATATATATACAAGTAATTTTTTTTGTAAAATTAAGTTAGAAAAATAAAGCATATATAAATTTTAGTTACTATTTAATGATTGTTTTGTCCAATTTAACTTACACTAAAAGAATTTGCTATAATTAGAAAAAAAAAAACACTTATTGATAACCGAAATTCATATAATTTCATTTGTTTCATTTATTTAAAAAAAAGTTGTACATTGTAAAATATATGATTGAAACACCTCAAGTTCAGTAACTATAGAGGGATAAAAGAACTTTATGTGATTTTAATGAAGAATTTAAAAAACATAGTTACTATTGTGTGGAGTTTTTCTTTTTATGTATCACTTAACAATTAATGATTATAACGTCTCGACTCGTATATGAGATGATTTGGTCAAAGATTAACAGACGCCCAACAACTAAAAGAGTTTTGTAGAGATACAGATAAACACCTTGATCATTTATTTTGTGGGCTAAAAGTGCGGTTAGTCCTTTGCTTTCTGCCTAATCAACTTAACCATTACCACACTTGTAGATTATTAGCGACACATGTGGCAATACATAATTATAATGTAGACTAACACATCTTAATCACGGAATTTGTTCTTTCACTTCAACTAATTATTGGTTTTAATAGCAATACAAAATGACAACTTTATAGTCAATTTGGCGTGATGACAAATGCCTTGTGTTTGACAACCTGCATATCTTAGTTGGTTAATTACACGTATTTTTGTAGCGTGGGTGTGTGTTATGTTAAAACTGCATCGGACCGAATAAACATGAAATCTCTAGAAAATAAAATAGAAGGGCAAAGATTGGACCGATATTGATGGGTTGCTAATTCTTTTTGGGTTGGTTCTGATCTATTAAAAAAAACTTTATAGATATTTAGAAATTCTACTTCTTTGTTTTCAAAGGTAAATATTTCTCGATACCCTTGATGATTATTTCCAATAGCTTATATATTTACACTAGGTTAAAAGCCCATGTATTATATGGGTGGAATAAATAAAACATATCAAACCATTAGTTTTTTAAATATTTTATTTTCTAAATTTATTAGCTATTGGTGAAATAAAAAATATAATAGAATATTAAGTTATAACAAAAAAATAAAATCTAAAATTATTACTCTATATTTAAAGATAAAATAAGTCTAAAACCATATAATTTAGTATATATTATAAATTATTAAAAAGAATATTTATATTTAGTGTTTAATATTTTACTTACTTATTTAAAATAATATCATTTAATATGAGGAGAGACAATAACATAAATGTATATTATTTGTTTTTAAGATATTTTAGTAAAAAAAAAGTCAAATTGATTATTTTTTTATTTCGTATTTATTATGAGAGAGAGGAGGGAAAAGATTTTTCGATATGCTAAAATGATGACACGTGTCATTTGATATGCTAGATTGATGACACGTGTCAAAAGAAAACTTCTTTTATTATATGTTATAGATACTTTTATATTATTTTTATCCATTAATGAACATAAAACTTTTATTATATTTATGCACTCAAAAGCCTAACTTTTTATACACAATTAGGTTATGTGTAATGTGGCGTGGCCTATGGGTGTGACCATCACAACGAGCGTGAGGTTCCTCACCACAAAGAATTGACCAATCAAGTAAGGAGACATCACCATCTTACTTTTTTTAAATTTTTTATAACAATCAAGGAAAAATTAAGTTACACTCATTAAAATCATAGCACATACTAATTGTTAAATGAAACACCTTCGTTCATATTCGCTAAACAATTACACGTGGCAGTTTATCAAATATGGATAAAAAAGGAGAACAAAAGTGGCAAAAGTGAAAAAGAAAAGTGAAAGGGAAAGAAAGTGTTAAAATCTCATTGGCCCACAAAGTAAATATATGACACATCACATTTAATTAAAAATATAAATATGACACCATAAGTAGCATTATATTAGTACTGATTAGGTGGGGAATATTAGTTATCAAGTAAAATTTTGATATATAATTACTCATCAATAACACTTGTACCTCTATAAATAAGCTTAAGTGATTTGCTAATCAACAACATAAGCTACAATGAAAGGTCTAGCCTCAATCACCTCTCTTACACCTTCTCATCCACTTTTTATACCCTTTCAAAGCCCAAAACACAAAGGTTTCTTCAAGTAACATCCCAAAGCTTTAAAGATGAAGGTACACCATATATAAAGTTAGTTAAACAACTCTAGGAAGGATTATGTTTTTAACATGATACAATATATAGTATTTACTTTGGAACCATCTTGTTTTAACAAAATATTGTGATTTGCTTCGTATACGCTAGAGATTTTAAGCAAGATTAATAGAGAAGCGGAATTTCCTATGTGCTTAAAATGATTGGCTTTTGATAGTTTGATACAAGGCTAGAAACAATTCAATAAAGAAGATTTGAATGTAAGATTTGAAGTCAATCTTTTGTTTTTGTTGAAGCTCTAGTGGTTTTCACTATGTATATGTGTAGATGTGTTTGTATATAAGAGAGGTAAATTCCCTATAATCAGTTTAAGGTGACAATTATACTTGTTTTTCTTACTTACCTTATATGCTTAGATTATGACCTTCAATTTCATTGAAGGATTTAAAGCAAAAATATACGTACATGGTAAAAGTAGTATTGGTTCTAGATTATTACACTTAGTTTTAAGAGATATTAAACAAAAACTTAAATAAGTTATAATATATAGTATAAATATAGAGGTGTGCGTACATAATACACATAATACATACATACATACATACATACATACATACATACTACTACATACATACATACATACACACACACACATATATATATATGTATGTATGTATGTATATATAATATGTATATATATGTATATATATATGCACATATATATATATGTACATATATATATATATGTATATACATCGATATATATATATATATATATATATATATATATATATGTGTGTGTGTGTGTGTGTGGTGTGTGTTGTGTGTGTGTGTGTATATGTGTGTGTGTGTGTGTGTGTTTTTAATGTACAAAGCAAGATGTTATATTTCGATACATAGAGACAACAAACTTGGTGTATATCACTATCACGTTTGAAACCTAGGCTTGTTTACATTGAGTGAGTGTTTAACACCCTAATAGCGTTTACATTATGTGAGTGTTTGACACTGTTTGTTATTTTTGTGTTCAGATTGAGATTCGAGGTGGGGGGGGGGGGGGGGTTGGAGGGGGTATAAGTATTTTATATAGAAGAAAAATTACAAAAAGATACAAAGACTAAGTAAACAACATCATTAGTCCATAAGAGTGCGAATAAATGTAATTATATACTAACAAGCTATATATTAAACTATTTTAAGTAGTTGAGATTTACTTAAATATCATACTACCAAAAAATCATTATTTGCGATGACAGTTTTCATAGCAAACTTGTAACAAAACTATGATACAGACAAACTTGTAGCAAATATAGAGTTGTGGCAAAATTGTCATCTTGTTTGAAGCAAAAAATCCATTTTCTAGTAGTGTCAAATATGAGATTATAATTAAATGTCAAATAAGTTAGAAAGTTACACGTTCCATTGTGCCGAGTATCAAATAAGTTAGAAAGTGTGGAGTGCACGTTTGTTTTACAAATGTTACGATTTTAGGGATTAAGCATCAGACCATAGGAGTCTGAAGACAACTCCTCTGGTGACGAGTCCAAGGGGCAAAGTCATTACTTGGGGTCGATAAAAGTTGCTTAAATTTGATTTTCGGTAAATACTGAAGATTAGTAGCAAAAGTAGGTCGGCATCAATTGATTAGTAGCAAAAATAGGCTGGCAACTTTGGATTTGGTATCAACCGATGATCGGCGGTTACTCAGTTTTCATATGGAAAACATATCAATAGCAAATGTTTACAAAAATTTACTTTGATGTTGTTTATGAATGTAACTATAAGCGGTTGTTACCTAATGTTTGTCCGATTATATGCAATGGTCTCAAACTTAATTATACAATCAATAATAAACACTGTTTACTAGTACAATTCGTACTACGTGAAAGTCATGAGCATAATTTTTGGCTCAAAGGAATGTCATATACTTTTTTCACTAACATGGAATGGAATGTTACCTAAATTCGGTCCCATTTTAGTAAAACTCAACTTTTATCTTATATTTCAAATTTTTTTATCCAAGTAACGTTTTGACATACTTAAAATGTCTCGTTAAATTCTAAGCAGTTCAAGACTTAACAAGTTATTTCTTAAAAAAAAATTCATGATCATATGTTCTTAAACAAGTTCATAACTTCAATACAGAATTTAAGGTTAAAGGTATTTTCATATAAAATTAAAAAGCATATTAGTTTTTTAGCACTACCAGAATACATAAAATATTTTTGCTATGTATGATGCTGTTTGTGTTTGGTTATAGGAAGTTCACCCAACATGGTGGATGCAAACCTTGGTGTATTGAGAGCAAGAATGGAACAAGTGATGAAGAATGAGAAGCTGGAATATACAACACCCAAACAAATGAATAATAATATTGGCTGGAACCATGACTACGAGACTCAAGACAAGATCAATGGTAATGCAGTCGTGATCACGGGAACCATGGAGGTCATGGGTTTAGTCGGTGGTTCGATTGCCATTGTCTTTCTCTTCGGTTCACTTTTGATATATCTCGTGTCTGTTCTTGTTCATCTGTGCTCGTGAAAATGGTTGTAGCATAGAGTGGCTTTGTTCATATGGTGGTTTGTGTACTAATAGTCCTATTAACGTGTTAGAAAATCAAACGAAGTTCTTACACATGTATTCCAGAAAAAAATGTACTTTAGGGAAAAAGAGAACATGACTAAAAGCAATATCAGTTAACACGTATCTATTATTTAGAATCCTAAAACCAACGAAAAGTCTGGTCAATCTGTATAAAAACATCTATAAAACGGTCGTAAACGGGTCAGTGACCATACCGTTTGGTATAATGAAATAAAAACATGACGACGTGAAGAAATGCAACTTAGTTCCAACATTATCGTTGCCTCATTAAACGAGAGTGAACGCTCGTTAATAAAAAGTCGATATCTATCAAGCATATCTTATTTAGTTTTGCAGATTAGCTAAAGCTCGGTTTTAGACCCTTGTATCTGCCTCTTCACTAACGCGGTATAGATGCCATCCTTACTTAGGAGATCATTGTGGGTTCCTTGTTCGACTATCTTTCCATCTGAGACAACTGCCACAGTATCTGCACTTTGTACTGTCGAAAGCCTATGGGCGATCACCAAAACAGTTCTTCCCTTCATTAAGGACTCCATAGCATCCTAAGCCAAAACATATTTAAACTTGTCAATTACATATGTTACTAAACAAATGATGTCTATCTCTCTGTGTATGCTAAAAGAACACATGCACGAAATGCTAGAGGTGAATTTCAATTCATGCACCTATAAATAAGTAAAAATATAGCAAGTTGTGAAAGATAGATTTTTGGTATATTAAACCTCTGAATACATTTTTACTAAGTAAATAGATTATCAATGAGATAATAGAAGTTTTTAAGGGATTTGATAAATACAAGTATACAGCAACTACTTTATGGCTATTGATTTTCAATAATGAGTGTTTGTTAACCAACTTATGGTTTATCAATTATGTTCTCAGGTAAATAATAAAACAACAACAATATGGTTATAAACCATAGCTCTTAGGGCTATATATCATTTTCCTATTTTCTTATTTGATACACAAATAATTTATTTAAAAACTTTAAAATGTTGAACAAAAGATTTCCGGTCAAACCAACCCCAACATGATTTAAATCACTTTATTTAACACTAAATATTACTAAAAAATTTAGACAAAAATGTTTCGGTAAATTCCTTAAATCATATTTGACACCCAAAAAGTATAGTAAAGTTGGTAAACAATGTTTCGGGTCAACCCAAAGTCCCAACCCGTTTTTACCATCCATAGTTTCGACTGGATCACTGAAGAAGGCAACTATATTTACCTGAACCAAGTACTCGCTTTCTGCATCCAAAGCACTGGTAGCTTCATCTAATAGGAGAATCTTAGGATTCATTAAAAGAGCTCTTGCTATTGCTACTCTCTGTTTTGACCTCCTGAAAGCCTCACTCCACGCTCTCCAACAAAAGTTTTGTATTTTTCAGGGAATTTCGATATAAAATCATGCGCATTCGCCATTTTCTGCACAGATCAACGATCAAAAGTGCAAGGAGGGGGTGATCAAATTCACTTTATTGATAGTTTGACTTATAGATAACTGAGTGGCTTGAACTTACAGCTGCTTTTTCAATCTCTTCTTCACTCGCTTTTCCATTGAGTCCATAAGCAATGTTCTCTTCAATTGAACAATTGAAAAGTACAGGTTCCTGGCTCACTATGCTGATCTGGCAATTTTAGACCTATCAGCTATTTATGGCAAATCTTGAAAAAAGATAGGAAGATAAGAATTTGAAGTTTTAAATTCTAATCATTACCCTTTTGTGTAGATGTTCATGAGATATTTCTACTAGAGGAACCCCATTTATCAAGATTCTACCTTAACAGGATCATAAAATCTTTCAATCAGATTTGCTATGGTGGTCTGCAAGCAAACAAGTTGAAGAGCATTAGCCATAAGATCGCTGAAAGCTTTATGAAAAGTTGTTACCCTCCAAGATCCTAAATTAATAAAAAATGCTTCAGAGCAGAGGCCGTAATTTCGAGCTGTTTAATTATGAGTTCTGAATGGGTAGACTTGAGTTATGTTTTCTGAGAAACAAGTCAACTTAATGAAAATTTAGCTAATTGGGGACCGATCAAATGTGTGGCAACAGTAAAAAGACTACCAAACGTCCATACTTATTACTTGATGGATACAAGTATACCACAACCAACTCATGTTATTCAAATATTCATGTTATTTTTGTGATAGTAACATCTTTATAATCATTATTAACACAATAGTTATTTATTATTATTTATAAATAATTATGAACTTGATTATGTCCCAATCAGACTGACCCGCACGTCTTACCACCACTGCTTGTGAGTTTAAAATTTTATGAAGTTGAAAATTAAGTTCTACCTTTCCACCACCACTAGGACCAACAAGTGCAACCTTTGAACCAGGAGACAGTTTCAAATTTATACCCTGAAACAATATAAATAAATGTCAAAACCGTCTTTGTTAGTTTGTAATGAACACTGTATTTTAATCGAACTTTCTAATGTTTTCTTTTTCTCGATGCAATTACCTCGAGCACCATATGACGAGGACGGGAAGGATAGGCAAACCAGACATCATCCAACTCCACTTCAGCATTGTTATCTCTTCAATGAAAATTATATACAATATGCAGTTATAGCATTGGCTCTAATATATGGCTCGCTTTTTGAACAATTGCAGCTGTAACAATGTCTATCATTAATTAAGAAGATGAAATTGCAAAACTAACCCATAGGACACTTCTTTCCTGATTCTGGCATCGAAGAAACACGATCAAGGAGCTGAAAAACTCTCCTACTTGCTCCTGCAGCCTTCATTGCCACTGTGTAAATGCTAGACAGCCCAGAAACAGAGGTTCCAACTGCAACCAGATTTCGAAAAAAAATACTTCTCTAGTTATTCAAATCCATTGATCTTATAGAAATCAGGAAATCAAAGAAAAAAACATTGATTTATCATTCGAATACCAGTGAGACTATAAAGAATGAAGGAAGTAAGATTTCCCGCGCTCATTGAGCTGCTATTGTTAAATTAGCTCCATATATCACTACAACGATAACTGATAGTGTGGATGCTGCATTCAAACCTCCAAAGAATAAACCTACTACTTTCTGCACCTCAGAAACAAACAGATTATGTTTTTATGATAAAAAAGTGTGTTGAAAAGACAAAAGGAGGGCTGAAAAAGACTTACAGCATACTGAAGTCCAAGTTTCAAAGTTTCGTCAACTTTCTCAGAGTACCGAGAAATCTCATAGTTCTCTTGAGCAAAAGATCTCACGGTGCGTACTGCACCAAACGATTCCTACAAAGGAAGAATTTTCATAACAGCAAAGTTAACTATATATTTTTAAGAATATATATGTCTACCAGTTCCAGCTGGTGAGGACCCTGCAACAATTTTATAAGCTACATGTCTAGTAACTAGTAAGATATTACAATTTAATAAGGTGTATGAGAATCAACTTAGTTTCTTTTTCAAATTAAAATCTTGACCGGTAGCACGTGTCATTTTTAATGATATATTTACAAAAAATCATAGCAGGTAGCACGTGTGTTTTTAATGATATAATTATAAAAAATCATAACAAGTAGCACGTGTCATTTTTAACGATATTTACAAAAAATCATAAAACTATAATACGTTTGACATAAAATGGATGAACAAACCTCAGCAATTGATGAAGCAACAGCTGCAGCAGCTTGAGTCTTGTGGGAAACTTCACGAAGATAACGTCCAACTTGGCGTACAGTAATTGAGATGGCGGGAACAACAACCAAAGCCAATACTAATAAAAAGAAAAAAAACAAAAGAAACAAGTTATAAGAAGCACGTTGGAACTGCTAAAAACAAATTGAAGCTTATTGTTTTATTGAAATGGTTGGTATTACAAGTTAGCTTCCATGATGTAGCAAACATGAACCCAAGGCAATAAATGCAGTAGAAAGATTCCTGAGAATCTCAGAAACATTTGATGTTGCAGCATTTTTAATGATCTGGGTATCCTCAGAAAGCCTGCTAAGGAGCTCTCCTGTTCGTGTAACATCAAAGAAGGCTATTTCCTGCGATTATGTTAACAAATTAGAAAGAAGTTAATTGAACCATGACAAAAGGAGAAAAACTGCTTTTTTTTGCTAAGGCAAACTGATCTTTACTTGATTAATGAGGTGGGTGAACAAATTTTTTCTCAATGTAGCAACAATTCTTTCACTTGCAGAAGAAAATAACCATGCTCGAAGTGCTGTGCAGATAGAACTGAAAACAGCAAATGAGTGGAAATTGTCGAGACAAAAGTTATTTGAAAATTAACATAAGATCCTATCAAAGAAATGGAGGTACTGAGGTTCAGAATTTCCATACCCAATTATAACAATCAGAAAGATTCCAAGAATGGTTCTATTGACCTCGCTCACAGCTTCACTTTTCTGTTCAGGTGTTGGAGATCTCCGGAAACAATATCAATTATTGTCCCACCAAACCTTGGCTACAAAGTAATAAGATAATACTTAACCATATAATAATGTCCTAGAATTATGCATAATTAATGATTGAATGTGTGAATGTGTGAATGCATTCAAGCCGCATTGTTCATATGGACAATTTGAATTTGAGAGACGAGAAGATGTAGACATACAATCAGTATACTTGATGTGGACGCAATCAACAACGCGATAGTAGCAACAATCAATCTTCCTGCCTCAGGTTTCGCCTGATAAAGGATTAACAACCAGATATATGAATTCACAAACAACCACAAAATTCTATCTTTCAAAGTGATGAAATGACAAAACAACATCCACTTACCAGAGCAAGCACTCTGACATAGCTCACATTTGCAGCCTGTTCAATTTTCAAGATCAAAGTTAGGAAAACTTAACACTGATTTTCACTTAGGCATTTCATCAAACACCTTGTATGACTATACTGAAAGTGAACAAGAAACTCCAAATTACCGGCACTGCATCTCCAAGCTCAAGATCCCCCTGCTCACCGTTTGCTGATTGATCATTCCTCCTCAAACCCTGTAATAACCCATCAAACCAACGATCATAAACCCGAAAAAATATCGATTAGACACTCGTTTAATTCTAAATAGAATCAGTATGTTTAACTATTTCGGTATGAAAGATTTCAATTCGCAAAACTGAAACAGGTTGCAATATCATCTATCAACAAGACAATAATAATAGCAAATAGTAATAAGCAGATTCCAACTGTCAAACCAGAAGAGAAACCATGGTATTGAATCGAAATCGGCATGATCATGTAGGTCTAAACATACCCAAAAGTAAAATCGTACGAATTGATGTTATTCAATAACGAAGGCGTGAATAAACACAAATTATAACTTAACAATTTCATATTTTAAGATGAAAAATCAAATTTCGGTTCAAAAGGGTAAGAAAATCCCACTGGGGCATTCTATTTGAGAGTTCTTTGATACTTACATTCCTGTTAAGCAGTGGAGTTCGCTCACCACCGAGACCATGCATACCACCACCACCAGAAAATCTATCCATCACTGTAGGAATTATCACTCACTAATTCGATATTATATTGATTCAATCGGCGAATCAATTTCAAATCACAAGTTTCGATTGTGAATCATGCGATTATGCGAATCTTAACAGAAAAGGGTTGAATTTTCTTTGGAAATCTTGCTCAAAATCCGGAGTGAGTGTGTGAATTATATAATTGTCGCTACATGAGTTCGTATCGCTATAGTCCACACAGAATCTTAATTGTTTGGTGAAGATTGACGTCATTAGTTACGTTAAGGATCTTGTTATATATGTCTGTGGATGTTATTATTGGTGAAGATTTTGTTGTGGATATTATTGGTAATTTATGTATCATTATTTTTAAAGTAGTCTTTAACTTTTTTTCTTACAAAAGCAATTTTAATAAAATGTAAATAGTAACCTACAAGTTTATTGTTAAAATACCTGCAATTTAAACATAAAATACCTACAAGTATAGTTTGTCTCTTTATAATTATTTATAACTAGTCTAACGACTCGTGTGTTACACGGGTTGGACAAATTTAAATTTAATGAAAATAATAAAAAGTTATTTATACACGATAATAAGACAACAATGTAAAAGAAACATCACGGTTAATAAAATATATGCTTACAATAAATTTATGTAAAAAACTTTAATACATTGGACAAAATATAAAAGTTTTACAAATCTCTAAAAATCCCATTATACACAACATTTGATGTTTTATTTGTAGTCTCACCATTCTCGTCTAATATAACCATCTTTAATCTGATGGGTTGTTATACTTTGGCCTTTTCCAAAGACGAATGATTCTAACCTTGATAGTGTAATCACGACGTGCTATATCCAAATCCTTCAAGAAAGTAACATCAGCTGGCGATACTGACCTGCTTATTAAGAATAATGTCAATGTATAATGCATGATAAGTGTGAAATAATAAAAAAACATATTGAATATTGTCACACCCCAACCTTGACGGCGGAATCGTCGAGGCGTGAGAGTTACGATTGTTCACAGCCACATAACGCTATTGCCTGAAACATGTTAAAAATAAAAGGTCAACATATTGTTGGTGAGCATTCTATAGTTTTTCATACATAAGTATATAAAAGATGGCAATTCATGTTGTAAATTAGAGAACAAGGTAACTAGGGATGTAAGACAGAATGCACAATCAAACCTTGACAAAGTTTTACAAGTCTCAAACGTTTACAAGAATATACGATTAGCTAAGTGTACTTGGATCAACCAAGCAGGCTTGTCAGGCCCATAGATCTATGACGTCGCCAGGCTAGCAATAGTTAATGATTGTACATATATTCGACATTACATGATAGCTACAAGATTCAACTAATCACAACACACAAGCAAATTGCCATAAGTTTACAAGAATCAAACGTATTTACAAGTGTAACGTTTATACGGTAACATGTTTCACCAAAAGTGTGTGAAATAATAAAATGGGTATAGAAATACTCACTTGGCGATTAAGTATAAATTGGATGATTAATAAGAAATAATATCGCGCGTCGTTTCAACGAATCCCTTTATAAGGTACCTAGAAATACATATTAAGATTATAATAAGATTAACGGTTTAATGTGAATTAGAGTCTTAGATGGAATTTGAGGTTTTGACAGGTAATGAATTACTTGTATTTCGATTTATTCAAAGGAAATACGTATTTTAAGTATTTTTAAATCCTAGAAGTGAAATTAGGTTAATATCTGATAATGTTCCAATATATTTATATATATTCTTGTTAATAAATATCATTATGATAATGTATTACCCGATAACAATTTATTAATCCGAATTAATTGTTAAAGTATATTTTATACGAAGTGACTTATAATTACGTTTGTAAATAATTGTGAAATTAATTATGAAACGCATATAATTTCTACGAGAAATTCATGATTACGTTAACATCGTGATCAATAATAATTTGATATTTTAAATTATTATTTAAAGTCATGTTTTATAAAAATAAACCAATTATATTATTTGTTATTGGATATTTTATATAAAAATTAAAGTGTTTCAAAGAAATAATTTTACAGGAATTGTTGGATAACTTTTAAAATAATTAGAGTTTATAAAATAAATTTTTAGAATTTTCAGAATTTTTTATGATTTTTAAAGGCTTAAAAAGCCAATTAAAAAAATAATGGGGGTGCCCGGGGTCGAACCGGGATCTCCTGTTTACACACAATGCACCAAACCAGTGAACCAAGGCCGCAGCCGCGGTATGTTTTGATTTCCAATTGTATTTAACACCCATTGCAATCCCTCCCCAATTCTCATAAACCCTAGGTTTGATTTGGGTCGAATTGACCCTTGATTCAGTGATGTTTACCGAATTAAACATAGGGCTTTTAATCCCCATGTTAATACGATCATATAGGTATGTTTAATTACCCGATTGGATGCTGATTCGATAAGAACAGATGAAGAACAGCCGCGGTTTTAGCTTGAAGTCGAGTGATGATTGAACGATGATGAAAACCAAATTCACTTCACAGGTAGCTTCAAACGAGGTCAAGGATCAATTGCCCTCTGTTAATTGTGACTTATAATAGTTCTAAGTACGAATTCGAGTTTGTTGCAGATCGCGGGGAAGAAGAAGATCGATTTGAGGTTTCTGTTTTAATTGATGCATTGAAAGCATAGACTGCTTAGGATTATTTATAGCATCGAGTAGGTTGGTTTTATTCGATTATTGTTGAGTCTTAGTGCGATTTTGAGGCTGTAAAGTTACCGACCATGAACGTGGGTCGGTTTAGATCGCACTACCGATTTGATCTTCGAATTATTATAGGTGTTAGGTTCGAATCTGACCCACGATCACAATGGGACGGTTTGGAGTGATTTAATCGAGTTTTGAGGTGGTTTGGGGTTCGCCGGAGCCGTTGGCCGGCGGTGGCCGGACGGTCGCCGGAAAAACGAGGGAGAGAGAGAGAGCGCAGTTGGTTTTGAAATATTTACAGAACTGGCCCTGCGGTTTCAAATTTATTATTTCATGCTATAAACTTCTTTTTGAAGTTTGATAAATTGCAAAACCGACCCCTGGACTCTTATTATTATTATTAATATTAACATTATTAATGTTATTATTATTATTAGTGTTATTATTATTGTTTATTATTATTATTAATATTTATTATTATTACTATTATCATTATTATCATTATTATTATTATTATTATTATTATTATATTATTGATTATTATTATTATTATTATTATTTGCAAGATACGAAATGTTACAGTCTCCCCTACTTTAGGAAATTTCGTCCCGAAATTATTTACGAGGAGGCTGAGACGACAAGATGAGGACACTTGGAGAACTTTCAGGTTTTGATAAAGTATCAAAAGAAGAAAATTCATCATCGATTAAGCCGACCGCTTTAGTGTTTACTTTATGTGCAATGGCAGAGCTATTAGAGGTAAAAAGAGAGTCTAAAGTGTGTGTCTTCTAGTTAACATTATAAGCTTTCTCATTGATTAAGAATAAACGTTAATACAAGTTGTTATCGTCTCCCCTACTTTAAAGAATTTCGTTTAGAAATTAAAATGAATTAAACGAACAAATACGGGTATCTCTGTTTCATATGATCCTCCCGCTCCCACGTGAACTCAGCTCCACACTTGTTCTCCCAACGAACTTTGACAATTGGAGTAGTTGTGGTCTAGTCTTCTTCATGATGCGATCCATAATCTCGACGGGTTTCTCGATAAAGTGCAATGACTCGTCGATCTGGATGTCTTCCAGTGGAACATGCAGACTCTCTTCGGCCAAACACTTTCTTAAATTTGAGACATGGAACACAGGATGAACTTCACTAAGGTCGGAAGGTAGTTCCAGTTTATAAGCCACTTTCCCAATCCTTTTCAGGATTTTGAAAGGTCCTACAAATCTTGGAGCTAGGTTACCCTTCTTTCCAAAGCGAATAACACCTTTCCATGGTGAAACCTTAAGAAGAACCATATCACCAACTTGAAACTCCAACGGTTTACGATGCTTATCGGCATAGCTCTTTTGTCGACTTCTTGCCACTTCAAGGTTCTTGCGGATTGTAGCGACTTTATCGGTCGTTTCTTGTATAAGTTCAGGACCAGTGATAAAGTTTTCACCAATGTCGGTCCAACAGATCGGTGATCGGCATTTACGACCATAAAGTGCTTCGAACGGTGCCATCTTGATACTCGAGTGATAACTATTGTTATACGAAAATTCCGCGAGCGGTAAATGCGTATCCCAATTACCACCAAAGTCAAGGACACATAGTCGTAGCAAATCCTCGAGGGTTTGGATTGTTCGTTCGGTTTGACCATCAGTTTGAGGATGGTAAGCCGTACTTAAATCCAATTGGGTACCCAAGAGTTCTTGCATAGATGACCAAAAGTGCGAAGTGAAACGAGCATCTCGATCGGAAATGATGTGTAAGGGTACGCCATGACGACTCACAATTTCATCAATGTATATACGAGCTAGTCTTGAAACCTTGTAGGTGTCTCGTATAGGTATGAAATGTGCCGTCTTAGTCAAACGGTCCACAATCACCCATATACTATCATGACCACGAGGAGTACGTGGCAACTTGGTTATGAAATCCATAGATACATGTTCCTATTTCCACATAGGGATTTCAGGTTGTTCTAGTAAACCACTTGGTCGTTGATGCTCGGCTTTGACTTTTGCACACGTGAGACATTTGGAGACATGAACCGCGATATCTTTCTTCATTCCAGGCCACCAATATTGACCACGCAAATCCATGTACATTTTATCGGAACCAGGATGTATAGAATATCGGGTGTGATGAGCTTCGTCCAAGATGATGTGTCGAAGGTTATTACGATTTGGGATCCAAAGTCGATTCATAAAGTACCATAGGCCGTTTGGTTTTTCCTCCAGTTGTGATCGAACGTTAGACACCAAATCCTCATTACTTCCTTCGTCGGTTATTGCCGCTTGTTGAGCCTTGCGAATGCATAACTCGAGATCACTATCAATTCTTATGTTTTGGAGCATGATAGTAGCCTCGTTAACATCCACACGAACCTCGGTATCAAACTCTCTTAACGTGTGAAACCACTGTCTTTGATCTCGGATTCCTTGTAGTGAGACATTTTTGTTATGGACCTTGCGACTCAGCGCGTCGGCTACAACATTCGCCTTTCCAGGATGATAGCGAATGTCACAGTCGTAGTCACTGATTAACTCGATCCAACGTCGTTGTCTCATGTTGAGATCTTTTTGGTTGAACACATGTTGGAGACTTTTGTGGTCGGTGTAGACTATGCATTTCGTCCCATAAAGATAATGTCGCCAGATCTTCAAAGCGAAAATCACAGCACCGAGTTCAAGATCATGAGTCGTGTAATTCACCTCGTGAACCTTCAATTGTCTTGATGCATAAGCTATCACCTTTCCTCATTGCATAAGAACACAACCAAGACCTTGTTTTGAAGCGTCACAATATACGGTGAAATCATCGTTTCCATCGGGTAGGGTCAAGATAGGAGCATTACTTAGTTTGTGTTTTAATGTTTCAAAAGCTTCCTCTTGCTCGGGCCCCACTCGAATGGTTTATTCTTTTGTGTTAAGGAAGTGAGCGGCTTTGCGATCCTCGAGAAGTTGGCGATGAATCGCCGATAATAACCAGCAAGACCAAGGAAAGAACGAATCTCGGTCGGTGTCGTGGGAACACACCAATTCTTCACAGCTTCCACCTTTGCAGGGTCAACGTGAATTCCTTGGCTATTCACCACATGTCCTAGAAATTGAACTTCCTTGAGCCAGAAGTCACACTTCGAGAACTTCGCATACAATTGCTCTTTCTTCAACAATTCAAGAACTTGTCGCAAATGCAGTTCATGCTCGGCGTTGGTTTTGGAGTAGATGAGAATGTCATCAATGAAGACGATCACAAACTTATCTAGATAAGGCTTGCATACTCGATTCATGAGATCCATGAAGACAGCAGGAGCATTAGTCAAGCCAAAAGGCATCACCGTAAACTCATAGTGCCCATAACGAGTACGAAATGCGGTCTTGGAGATGTCATCATCATGGACACGTAATTGATGATATCCAGAACGTAGATCAATCTTCGAGAATATAGTAGCTCCTTGAAGTTGATCAAACAGATCGTCGATACGAGGAAGAGGATATCGGTTTTTGATGGTCAACTTGTTGAGCTCTCGGTAATCGATACACATACGGAATGACCCATCTTTCTTCTTCACAAATAAGACAGGTGCACCCCAAGGAGAAGAACTAGGGCGGATAAACCCTTTTTCGGATAATTCCTGGAGTTGGCTAGAGAGTTCTTGCAATTCCGATGGTGCAAGCCGATATGGTGACTTAGCCACGGGTTGTGCTCCCGGTATCAAATCAATTTTAAATTCAACTTCACGTACGGGAGGTAAACCACTAAGGTCATCGGGAAATACTTCAGGAAAGTCTCGTACAATAGGGACATCCTTAAGTTCTTTCCCTTTGGCTTTTGTGTTGACCACGTAAGCCAAGAAGGCTATATACTTCTTGCTTAAGCACTTTCGGGCTTGAGTGCAAGACATGAGTTTGAGTCCTTGTGATGATTTCTCGCCGAACACTTTCAAAGTATCCCCGAATGGTAACGGTATTCGAATACACTTCTCAAAACATACGATCTCAGCATGATGTTTGACTAGCCAATCCATTCCAATGATGACGTCGAAGCTTCCGAGTTTCATAGGAATAAGATCAATAGGGAATTCGTGCTCGTTAAAGCTTATGATGCAATCACGTATTATGACATCAACGACAATGGGTTTTCCATCGACGACTTCGACCGTGTAGGGTCTTTCCAGATTAATACGTGATTTAGAAAGTACGGGCTCGAATTCTAACGACACGAAACTCTTATCCGCACCCGAATCAAATAATACAGATGCATAATGATCATTTACAAGATACATACCTGTTCGGTAAAAAGAAATTTTATTATTGATACGATGATTACAAAGATGGAAAACATCAATAATACAAGGAATGATTTAAACGGGGTCTTCGTCGTACCATTCACAACGTCATTGCTGACTTGTGCTTGGTTGGTTGTTGATATTGAAAGCCCTT
This sequence comes from Flaveria linearis, assembly GCA_024085815.1. Classification (NCBI taxonomy): domain Eukaryota; kingdom Viridiplantae; phylum Streptophyta; class Magnoliopsida; order Asterales; family Asteraceae; genus Flaveria; species Flaveria linearis. The sequence continues at coordinate 6,603,932 of CM044005.1, read as the reverse complement.
CCACGAGCTGGTGGCACGTTGCCCGCATTGCGAGGGCATTGCGGACGAATATGTCCAGGCTCGCCACAGTTGTAACAGGTTCGGTTGGCAAGCATTGCAGCGTAGTTTGGTGCACGCAGACAAGTAGTCACCAAATGGCCATACTTTCCACACAACGAGCAGATTCGGCATGGAACGTTGCCCGCATGATGGTACTTGCACGTGTTACACATTGGCTGAGAACCCGTATAAACTTTAGCCATGGGAGCTTGATTTGCCACCACCATTTGTTTTTGAGGAGGATTTGGAGTGGTCACAGCGTAGTTGCGTGTTGTTGTGAACTTACGCTTCTTGTTTTGGGAAGACGACTCAGCCTTTACATCCTTTGTTGCCTCGGGTGTCGCCTTCACAGTAGACTTTGAACCCTTTGCCGACATAGTGCCAGCTCTAATATGATTCTCAGTGAGCTGCGCTGTGATAGTAATTGCCTCCTCCAAAGTTGTGGGTCGGCTACCCACCACAGCATCTTGAATTTGGGGTGGTACACCCTTTATGAACTTCTCGATGTTGCGGGGAACAGTATCGACCATGTGAGGCAGTAATAAACTCAACTCATGATGTCTAGTTGAGTAGGCCAAATGATCACCATCGTTTTGCTTCAAATTCCAGAATTCTTCTTCCAGCTTTTGCAATTCACTTCTCGGGCAGAACTTCGCGATGGCGATGTTCTTGAACTCACCCCAAGAGAGTGCCAAAATAGCATCAGCTCCTCGGTTTCTCTTCTCGCTATTCCACCAGGTGAGTGCTCTTTGTTGGAGCATACTAGTGGCATAACGGACTTTGAGTGCCTCGGGACACTCACAATTGGCGAAAGTGTTCTCCATGCCTTCGAACCACTTAAGAAGACCAGTGGCTCCTTCCTTGCCACTAAAGTTGGTGGGTTTGCACGAGTTGAAGTGTTTGAAGGTGCAAGTACGATCGTTCCCATTTCGGCTGTTGCTATTTTCTCCTTGAGCACCGTTGTTGTTTCCATTGGTGTTGTTGCTATTAGCCATCATGGTGCTAGTAAGTTCAGCAACCATGGTTGGGAGCACAGCAGCCATTTGTTTGGCGATTATTGCTGCCAGCTTGCGGTTGGAGTTTCCACGTTTTTGAAGTTGTCGAGACATGCTGGACATACAAAAAGGAGCTAGTTACGGGAGTGAGGATAACAAAGAATATTAGTTCAGACAAAGGTAGGCTAAAGGTTGTAAGGTACACGGAATGATTCCATTTGATAACGCATTATCATTTGGAACCGTGGACACGTCAAGGTAAATTGATTCATTTGCCTTAGAGATTTGTGTATTTTGACCATAGTTTATCACTCATCCCAGAAATCCCCAGGTAAGCGTAACGGGCCCCTCAATGAGATTTATACGAATACGCTTGCCTTAGCCCGAAGGCTTTTTGCTAGGAAATCCAGAATACAGGTGTCTATGTGTCACACAATATTTCTTAGGTTCATGTAATCAAAACCTTGATGAGATTTATATAGATTAGACATAACGTCTAAAGATCCAGTCATAAGCATAAGTATACGATTCCACGTGTCGTCGAGAATAAGATAGAGAGGTTTTATGTTCGGGAAAAGTCAAAGATAAGTTTAGGGAGACAAGTAATTAAGTTTAGGCAATCTATGCTAAGGCATCAAATTGCACACAAGAAGGCATAGCATTATGTAATATGCAAACCATATATTTATAAGATAAAAATACTATAAGGTGCATGCATAAGCTATAGTCTAGGTCATCATTAATAACCTAAATCCCTATAGTTATGGGCTCTGATACCAATCTGTCACACCCCAACCTTGACGGCGGAATAGTCGAGGCGTGAGAGTTACGATTGTTCACAGCCACATAACGCTATTGCCTGAAACATGTTAAAAATAAAAGGTCAACATATTGTTGGTGAGCATTCTATAGTTTTCATACATAAGTATATAAAAGATGGCAATTCATGTTGTAAATTAGAGAACAAGGTAACTAGGGATGTAAGACAGAATGCACAATCAAACCTTGACAAAGTTTTACAAGTCTCAAATGTTTACAAGAATATACGATTAGCTAAGTGTACTTGGATCAACCAAGCAGGCTTGTCAGGCCCATAGATCTATGACGTCGCCAGGCTAGCAATAGTTAATGATTGTACATATATTCGACATTACATGGTAGCTATAAGATTCAACTAATCACAACACACAAGCAAATTGCCATAAGTTTACAAGAATCAAACGTATTTACAAGTGTAACGTTTATACGGTAACATGTTTCACCCAAAAGTGTGTGAAATAATAAAATGGGTATAGAAATACTCACTTGGCGATTAAGTATAAATTGGATGATTAATAAGAAATAATATCGCGCGTCGTTTCAACGAATCCCTTTATAAGGTACCTAGAAATACATATTAAGATTTATAATAAGATTAACGGTTTAATGTGAATTAGAGTCTTAGATGGAATTTGGGGTTTTGACAGGTAATGAATATTACTTGTATTTCGATTTATTCAAAGGAAATACGTATTTTAAGTATTTTTAAATCCTAGAAGTGAAATCAGGTTTAATATCTGATAATGTTCCAATATATCTTATATATATTCTTGTAATAAATATATTATGATAATGTATTACCCGATAACAATTTATTAATCCGAATTAATTGTTAAAGTATATTTTATACGAAGTGACTTATAATTACGTTTGTAAATAATTGTGAAATAATTATGAAACGCATATAATTTCTACGAGAAATTCATGATTACGTTAACATCGTGATCAATAATAATTTGATATTTTAAATTATTATTAAAGTCATGTTTTTATAAAAATAAACCAATTATATTATTTGTTATTGGATATTTTATATAAAAATTAAAGTGTTTTCAAAGAAATAATTTTACAGGAATTGTTGGATAACTTTAAAATAATTAGAGTTATAAAATAAATTTTTAGAATTTTCAGAATTTTTTATGATTTTTAAAGGCTTAAAAAGCCAATTAAAAAATAATGGGGGTGCCGGGGTCGAACCCGGGATCTCCTGTTTACACACACATGCACCAAACCAGTGAACCAAGGCCGCAGCCGCGGTATGTTTTGATTTCCAATTGTATTTAACACCCATTGCAATCCCTCCCCAATTCTCATAAACCATAGGTTTGATTTGGGTCGAATTGACCCTTGATTCAGTGATGTTTACCGAATTAAACATAGGGCTTTTAATCCCCATGTTAATACGATCATATAGGTATGTTTAATTACCCGATTGGATGCTGATTCGATAAGAACAGATGAAGAACAGCCGCGGTTTTAGCTTGAAGTCGAGTGATGATTGAACGATGATGAAACCAAATTCACTTCACAGGTAGCTTCAAACGAGGTCAAGGATCAATTGCCCTCTGTTAATTGTGACTTATAATAGTTCTAAGTACGAATTCGAGTTTGTTGAGATCGCGGGGAAGAAGAAGATCGATTTGAGGTTTCTGTGTTTTAATTGATGCAATTGAAAGCATAGACTGCTTAGGATTATTTATAGCATCGAGTAGGTTGGTTTTATTCGATTATTTGAGTCTTAGTGCGATTTTGAGGCTGTAAAGTTACCGACCATGAACGGGGTCGGTTTAGATCGCACTACCGATTTGATCTTCGAATTATTATAGGTGTTAGGTTCGAATCTGACCCACGATCACAATGGGACCGGTTTGGAGTGATTTAATCGAGTTTTGAGGTGGTTTGGGGTTCGCCGGAGCCGTTGGCCGGCGGTGGCCGGACGGTCGCGGGAAAAACGAGGGAGAAGAGAGAGAGCGCAGTTGGTTTTGAAATATTTACAGAACTGGCCCCTGCGGTTTCAAATTTATTATTTCATGCTATAAACTTCTTTTTGAAGTTTGATAAATTGCAAAACCGACCCCTGGACTCTTATTATTATTATTAATTTAACATTATTAATGTTATTATTATTATATAGTGTTATTATTATTGTTATTATTATTATTAATATTATTATTATTATTACTATTATAATTATTATTATTATTATTATTATTATTATTATTATTATTATTGATATTATTATTATTATTATATTATTATTTGCAAGATACGAAATGTTACAAATATTAACATTACCGGAAAGTTTGAACATTGATTGAAGCCATAATAATTCAAATTCGGTTGATAAATCGCAGAGTGAAGTTCAAATTTTTTAGCAAATGTCGTATTGAATTTGCTGATAAACTTGTCAGATGTGATACTTATCTCCTTATATAGAGATTAAAATAACAAACTAACCATAAAATTTGAGATCAAGCATATCTTTTTCATATTTAAAAATAATTCAAACCAGAATTCAAAATAATCCGAATCATAATTCAAATTCAAATTCAAAATTATGGATGAAGCATATCTCTAATATTAATTGGAAGATATTCGATACATATGTAAATTAAAATTCAAAAATAATTCAAATTTTAGAAATATCATACATATCTAAACCATAATTCAAAATAATTCAAAATTTAGGAGATCATACATATTTAAACAATAATTCAAAATAATTCAAAATCTAGGAGATCATACATATCTAAACCATAATTCAAAATAATTCAAATCAATATTATCTTCCAATTTAATCTCTAAGAGTAATATTACTACATATAAAAGTAAAATATTATCAGTTACAGAAGTAGTATTTACAAACACTCTTATTTTATATATGTCATAACTTTTTTATTAGAAAGATTACATAATTTTATTTATAAATTTAAGAATAATTACAGGAATATTTTATATTGTAAGAATTTTATATGTAACTAAAATATGATTTGTATTATTGCCACATGGTAGCTCAAATTTGTTTTAGCAAATGTCGTATTGAATTTGCTGATGAAATTGTCAGATGTGATACTTATCTCCTTATATAGAGGTTAAAATAACAAACTAACCATAAAATTTGGGTTCAAGTATATCTTTTCCATATTTAAAAATAATTCAAATCAGAATTCAAAATAATCCGAATCATAATTCAAATTCAAATTCAAAATTATGGATGAAGCATATCTCTAATATTAATTGGAAGATATTCGATACATATGTAAATCAAAATTCAAAAATAATTCAAATTTTAGAAAGATCATACATATCTAAACCATAATTCAAAATAATTCAAAATTTAGGAGATCATACATATTTAAACAATAATTTAAATAATTCAAAATCTAGGAGATCATACATATCTAAACCATAATTCAAAATAATTCAAATCAGTATTATCTTCCAATTTAATCTCTAAGAGTAATATTACTACATATAAAAGTAAAATATTATCAGTTACAGAAGTAATATTTACAAATACTCTTATTTTATATATGTCATAACTTTTTTATTAGAAAGATTACATAATTTTATAAACTAATTTAAGAATAATTACAGGAAATTTTATATTGTAAGAATTATTTTATATATAACTAAAATATGATTCGTATTATTGCCACATGGTAGCTCAATTTTTTTTAGCAAATGTCGTATTGAATTTGCTGATGAACTTGTCAGATGTGATACTTATCTCCTTATATAGAGATTAAAAATAACAAACTAACCACAAAATTTAGGATCAAGCATATCTTTTTCATATTTAAAAATAATTCAAATCAGAATTCAAAATAATCTGAATCATAATTCAAATTCAAATTCAAAATTATGGATGAAGCATATCTCTAATATTAATTGGAAGATATTCGATACATATGTAAATCAAATTAAAAAATAATTCAAATTTTAGAAAGATCATACATATCTAAACCATAATTCAAAATAATTCAAAATTTAGGAGATCATACATATTTAAACAATAATTCAAAATAATTCAAAATCTAGGAGATCATACATATCTAAACCATAATTTAAAATAATTCAAATCAATATTATCTTCCAATTAATCTCTAAGAGTATTACTACATATAAAAGTAAAATATTATCAGTTACAGAAGTAATATTTACAAATACTCTTATTTTCATATATGTCATAACTTTTTTATTAGAAAGATTACATAATTTTATAAACTAATTAAGAATAATTTACAGGAATATTTTATATTGTAAGAATTATTTTATATGTAACTAAAATATGATTCGGTTATAATTGATGTTGAATCTATCACGAAATGGCACAATAATCAATCACGAAATAGCACAATAAACATCAAGATTATGTCAAAGGTAACTGATTTAAAGTCGAAATCGCAGCAATTTAAGCTACCATCGTTGTTACAAAAATAGGTCAGTGAGAGAGACTGCAAATCGAAGACACAAATGAAAATCATGAATCGCACACTAAACTTTCAAAACTTAGTAGTCTCTAACCTGAAACAGAGAAGAACTCTTAGGTTGCTTGATGCAGAGAGGCGAAGTTGCAGAGAGATGGAGGTTGCAGTTAGACGACTGCAAATCGGAAGCAGGAATCAACATCATCAATCGCACATTAAACTTCAATATTTACTCGAATCTAACCTGAAATAATGAAGAAATCTTCGGTAGATTGTAGGTGCGGGCGAAGAGATCAGTAGAACGCTAAATGAAGAACGACGGTGGGAGGTTGCAGTTACACGACTGCAAATCGGAAAACAGGATCAACATCATCAATCGCACATGAAACTTCAATATTTACTGGAATCTAACTTGAAATAATGAATACTCTTCGGTAGATTGTAGGTGCGGCGAAGAGATCAGTAGACATGAAGAGATCAGTAAACACGCGAAGATGAAGAGCGACGGTGGAGGAGGCATTAGGGTTACAAAATGGGGTTTTGGGGTTTTGAGAAACCGGATAGTTTAGGGTCGGGTTATTAAACCGCGTGACTTTTAAGCTTTGGTTGTGTATGCAATTGCCATGTGGCAGTTGTTTGGAAATTTTTTGCCATGTAGGCAATACTATAGATGAAATCATGCCAAGTGGCTGAAAATTGTTTTATTATTATATATAGAGATTATAATCGCTATTAAAAATAGTTATTTATACACATTTTACATAAATGTGTGTGTGCAAAGGGTGTAGCAAGGATGAGTGAGTTCATAAACGTTTGGTGTGTTTCATGCTCTCTCACGCATGACCCAAGTAGGGCTGTTCACGAGCCGAGCCGAACCGAGCGGACCTTTGCTTGTGCTTGGCTCGTTTCCAAACCGAACCGAGCCGATCGGCTCGTTTACAACCGAGCGGAAAATCGAACGAGCATTTTTCGAGCGTTAAATTTTCGAGCGAACGACGAGCGAGCGCAAACAAGCGGCAAGTAATTTATACACCCAACTATCTTGTGTGTCATACAATTTATACTACAAGCGAATAAAGTTTAATAACTTTAAATCAGGCACATTTCATTACATAATACTTTTATGGATGATAACACGTTGTGGCTGACGATGAAGCTAGCTAAGTCTGTAGCCGATAGGCGGAGAGCATATTGCAGATAACGTGACGGTGAGAGTGAGATGATCGAAAATATATCTTTTAACGCTTAGGATTTCACTTTTATTAAGTGTAGAATTCTTTTATTAGGTTGATTGATCAAATGCATAATAGAATATGTATTTGTATATAATGAGTCAATCTACTAGAGCACTACGTATAAACTATATATACATATTAATTCGATTCGAACCGAACCGAGCGGACCTTTGCTCGTGCTTGGCTCGTTTACAAACCGATCCGAGTCGATCGGCTCGTTACAAACGAGCAAAAATTCGAACGAGCATTTTTCGAGCAAATTCCGAACGAACGTCGAGCGAGCGTCGAACGGTTTGACAACCCTAGACCCAAGCACCGCATGACATCTCTCATCCCAATCTTTCTATAAGTATTTGATATAGTTTCGATTTGAAAATCTAGTTTATAGTTTTTAACTTTTTTACCATTAGTTGTGAAAAAATCGTTAGAAAATATATTATGGACGCGAGGCGCCTCAAGCAACCAACGACATGCTTCTATATAGTATAGGTGAGAGATTACACGAGATGCCTGCTTGAACACGCTTCAGTTGGAGTCGCTTAGGCATAAGTCAGGTGATTTGTGGAATTGAAAAATTGGACACTGATGTAGAACGAGGAGCCCATGTGTGTGTAGGAGATAGAGATGAGTGAGTAAATGGAGAAAAGATGAAAGTGATGGAGACAAATTGATGGAGAATGAGATCTGTGAAATGCAAAAAAGAGAAAATGAAATGATGGTTATTTAGGTTTAGAACCATTGACTTTCCGGTCTAATGATATGGGGATGGTTAATTTTGAGATTTTTTTAGATTTTAGGTTTAAAATGTGACTCGATGAGTTTTCTCACATATAGGTTTTCCTTATTGATGATATTTTGGGTGAGTCAAGACTGTAACGATAAAATCATATGCACGGTTAAATCACGTCTCATGAAGGTTTACTTAGGTATTAGGATAGTTTCAAACGTCATTAAAAAACTAAAGTTTAGAAACTTAAATAATAATTACTATCTTTTTATTGTTATTTTTAAAAGGATTTTTTCACTTAATTACACTTATCATCCTAGATGTTATAGTTTTCATAATGCTAGACCCTAAACTTTTCTATTTTTATTTGTTTTTTTTCCTTATTTCTTAAGCTTTATTACATATAGCCAGCTAGTTAGTATGGGTCAAAATAGTTTGAGAACTCACACATATTTTACGAATTACAGATATCAGCATACAACTTTTTTATGTTTTATACAAAAAATAATTAAAATATATATTTAATCGTGTATCTTGAATTTAAAGAAAAATAATGAACAGAATTCTATTTTTCACATGTGCAAGTCATATGCAGGTAATAATATTTATACATGTGTAGCTAAACATATAAAATAATTAAAAACATACGAAAACATTACTTTGATGTTTTTTTGTGTCACTTTGATAGTTTTTAATGTATATAAACGTACATAAAAATTGATTCTAACTGTAATGTATATTGAGTATTATAAAGATTAGAATATTAATGTTTTTTTTGGAACTTACATGTCCTACATACGTACTAACATACTAAATGAAAAGTTACTCATGCTGCAGCAGTGTGTTACGAATTGTATGTATACTCCCGCGAGAAAATTTTTGCCGAAACATGATAAAATATGTTAGTCGAAACGGCAATCATGAATTTTTAAAATAAAATTTAAAAGATCTTAGAGAAAAACCAATAAAAGTATTAAAAAATGAAACCTGAAACAACTTCAACAGCTTGTACGTTGCGCTTTGATGACATGTACATTTGCGGTAAAAACAAAGTAAAGTTAAACGTAGATAATATAAGTAAGTCAAAGCAGTAAATCTAGAATATTTAAAATAAATCATATCTTAAACCTTTAGAGAAAAACTACAAAAAGCGAAACCTTAAAGCAACTTCGACGAATCGTACATTTTTGCTTTGATGACACGTACGTTTGCGTTGCAATAACTTGTACATTATCACGCATAATACGGTTTTGAACAAAAATTACACTTACACTCAGGGCCGGCTCAATGTTTTTTAAGGCCCCAATCGAGCTAGAAAAAACGGAGCCTTTAAAAGAAAATACTAAATATCTTATGTCTAAACACCAGATCGTCTAAATCTAAATGCCTAAACACTCAAAAGAGCCTAAATCTAAAAGCAATTAAGCATATAATAAAACAATCAGTAACAAATAATAAATTTACTTCAAAGCAGTAAATCAAAATACTAAATCAAAGAAATCTTGTATAATAAATTACTAACCTTGCCTTGAACAAAAAGAGGCAATAATGTTGCGGTCGTGATGCCCAGGAGTAGTGTGGTACTGCCGACTGCGGTGGTCCACCACTCCACCGTGCCGGTAGCCGGTCGGCATTCAGAACTTCAGAAATCAAAATTCAGATGCAGGGGTGGCCAGAATTTTGCTAGTTCTTAATCAATGGAATTATGGAATGATGGTGATGACTGAATCGACTAAGGAACGGGTGATCATTAGGACCGTATGTTTGCTTTGTGCAATTGATTTTTGTATCTCTAGAAATCCTAAAGGCCAAAGCCTAGTATAGAACTTTTTTTAAAAAATAGGGGCCCTATCTTTGGGGGGCCTCAAGCCCATGCATCACAACTAAAGAAGTTGGGCAGGCCTACACTTAGATAAAATAAACACTTTACGACAGTATCATAATTTCATAAATTGTAGTAAAGAGGGGAAAAAATAAGTGTCAATATACTTGGATAAAGAAAGAAAAAAGGAGTGTAAATTTTACCATGTAAAAGTAGCAAGTATAGTGAGGCTTTTAGTGTAACTTCACTGAAAGACATAAAGTGATAAACCAAAATTTGAGAATCATAGTGGTTGTATTTGGTGAATAGGCAATAGGAGGAAACAACTGCAGATTCAGTTCCTAATTTATATATTTTTATTATTACCTGAAATAAAGATGTACAAAATAAACATTAAACAGAACTAATTTATAAATATTATACCAATGCCCGTTGCTCAGTATGTGATGTGTGCTCTTTCGCCTCTACATCAGCAATTAACATTATAGTAAACATATTGCATTGTCTTTAACTATCGAGGATATGAGTGAGTGGAGACGTAGAATTAAAATTAAGGACTTCTAGCGGGACCGGTGGATAGGAAGGGTAGACGTAGATCTTGGGCAGGAAGGGTAGACGTAGATCTGTTGCGGCCCACCTATCTTCCTATTTCTGCCCTTATACGTGATTCTATCTGCTTATTTGATGTACACGCTTTCTATGTATTTAACTGACTTATACCTGTGTGTTGTCTAACTTACTTTATGTTTGCGATTGCGACTGTTATTAGTTTTCGTTACCGAGTCGGGGGTCTTTTCGGAAGCAGTCTCTCTATCTCACTAGATGAGGAAAGACTCGCCGCCACCTACCCCTCCCAGACCCCGCTCTTGAGTGGGACTTACTGGGTATGTTATGTTATGTTATGTTAGTATTAAATCAAAATTGACATGATCATGTTGGTCTAAACATACCAAAAGTAAAATCCCACGAATCAAGTAACGAATACGATCGTATAAACAGAGATTATAACTCAACAATCTTATATTTCAACCCAAATAATAAGAATTAAAATGAGAAATCAAACTTGGGTTCAAAAGAGTAAAATAATCTAATTGGGGCTTTTTAGATGAGAGTTATTTGATGCTTACATTCCTATCAAGCAGTGGAGTTCGCCCACTTATGAAATCATGCATACCACTACCAGATAATCCATCCATCACTATAAGAATTATAACCCACTAGTTTGACATGATATTGATACAATCGTGCGATTTTAGAAAAAAAGGTTGAATTTTCTTTTCATTCTTGCTAGGTGTGTGTGCTGTATGGTTGTCACTACATGAATTAGTATAGTATAGACTTATAGTCCACAATGATCTTATTATTGGTGAAGATTGACATCACTAGTTACGTTAGGGATTATGTTATAGATTTATTGCTGTGGATATTAATTATTGGTGATTAATGTTATTATTATTTATATAAGTAGTTTTTAATGTACACCCTGTAAATTTATTGTTAAACAACCGCAACAAAAACATAAAATAACTAGAAACCCGAGTTTGTGTCCTAAAATAGTGATTTATAATCAATAATGACGACACAATAGCAAGTCTAAGTATTGTTAATTAGTAGAAGTTTAGAGTTATACCAACTTCCCTTAGTGGAGTTGGTAAAGGCAATGAAGCTGTGAATTTCACTTCGTGAGTTCGAGCCGAGCCAACTCGGGTTTTAGTCCCGGAGTGCGTTACGCTAGCGGGTTTCGGCTCGTGTAACGGCGCAACTATTGTCAAGTGGCAGTAGGCTCCGTGTTTCCCGAGGAACGCCAGCCCCTTCCTCTGAACCCGCGGGCCCGGTTCAGACAACGTAGTGGTCAGGTATGAGGGGTGATGGGTCTCCGACTTGTTTGAGATGCGACTGTCACTCAAAAAATGAAAGTCGCCGTTCAAAAAAAAAAAGTAGAAGTTTAGAGTTGACTCAAACTTTAAGTTTTTTTTAAATTCAACCTTTAATTGTGAGAGCATGTTTAAGGCATGCTTAGACACGAGTCACCCTCAAGCGAACGGCAATGCGCTTCTATCTATTAAGGTTGGAGGTGTACACAAGGCGTCTACTTCAACGCGCTTTTGGTTGGAGTCGTGTAGAATAAGTCGGGCGCTCTCTAACAAGTTGAAAAATTAGAAAATGGTGACAGTGATAGGATAAGGACCCTCAGTGTGTAATGGAGATGGAAGACAAGACGATGGAGAATTGGGGATGAGCTGTGTGTGAACAAAAAAAGATGAAAATGACGTTTATTTAGGGTTTAGAAACTCAAACCACCTATGTGTTATCCTTTTATTGTTATTTATTTTATTATCTTTTTTATCACACTTGTCATCCTTATTTTTATGGTCTTTTATTAAAGTTTAAATTTTTATGGTTTTTTATTACAGTATACTTGAAACACTTCTGATCTTTCATTCGTTTTCTCGTATTCTTTCTTGGGCTTTGTTAAATACACCTTGGTTTGTGTATGTTCATGTGTAAAGTTAAGTGCTTTTTACGTCCTTCTGGTTTTACAAAAATGATCATTTAAATTCAAAGGTTAAAGTATTATAATTTAGATGAAGAGGTTTCATAAAACTGTAATTTAAATCCATTTGACTATATCTAATTAACACTTTAACATTTCTCATTAAACCTTTCCACTTAAGGTGTGTTTTAGTAAAAACATTTATAAAATAAAAAAACACCAGCCCCAAGTGAGAGGTTTATACATTTAATCTCTATTGATAATCACCATTGCGATTTAACTACCCTGTTAGATAAAACAAAATCTAAGAAAAACCATCTAATATTGACTCCTTTATAACTTTATGAAACAAACCCCGTAATAAAAATAATAAATAAACAAACAACTCACATGCCACCAACTCTATGAATCATATTCATAAAACACCCATCATTGTAAAAGTAATGAACAATGAAAAATATGTCATCAATAGTCAGTGGCGGAGCTTCAACTCTTTCGTAGGGGTGGCGGGGCGAAATTAATTTTTTTTTGTGGGGGCGGACTCGATATTTATATAAAAATTTACACTACCGGGTCAAAAAATTACACTATTGGGCTAAAATTTAACACTACGGACGAAAAAATGGGTGGGGCGGCGGCCCCCTGGCCCCTATAATGCTCCGCCATTGTCAATAGTCCATAAATAATAACCATAAAACACCATTAATCGTAACCATATATTTCTATTCATATTAATCCAAATTGTCGGTGGGTACAGTATTCAAAAGCAAAACCCTAAACCACCACCACAGGCCATTTGAAGAAAGAGGAGCTGGAGAGGAGCTGGAGAGAGCTCGAGACCGGCCTCCACACCATCACCATCTTCAATCATCATCGCCATCTTCAAATCATCATCACCGACCTCCACACCATCACCATCTTCAAAACCGGCCTCCACACCATCACCATCTTCAAATCATCATCACCAACAAAAACAAACCCTAATCCCCTGAATCCCCTTCTCCATGGTCGCAAACGCTACCCAAGAGTGAGTTGTTTTTTCTCCCTTTTTGTCATCATCTGATGTTGTTACAGACTTACAGTGAGGCAGTGATGGTTGTGAGATGAGTTCTTGTATGATTATGTCTCTGAAATTAAGTTGATTCACGGCCCCATCAAGCGTCCGACCACCACCATCACCGCCGATCACCGCCGATCACCGCCGATCACCGCCGATCACCGCCGATGGGTTCTTCTGGACACTATGAAGCGTTGGAGATGGATGCTATTCGAGCTGCCGAAGAGCAGTACCGCAAGTCGAAAGAGGCGAAAGAGGGTGTTTCGGGCTGTTGTGGACACTGCGTTGTCTTTGATGTGCTTCACGGCGCCTCAGGTAAGCTTCGATTGAAGTACAGGTCGGGAACGGCGTGTCGATGATGGCAGTTTTTGTGATTTTGCACCGTTGGAGGTGAATTAGGGTTGAGGATGAATGGATTATTGTTGTTTTGGAGGATACGGTTCCTGCCTTGTATCAACTGAATCAGAAACCGCGGTGAATGATTTCTACCAGCTGCTGGTGGATGTTTTGATTTAGTTGTGTAGGTATGGATCTGCAGTTGCAGGTTTGTTTCGAATTTGATGAGATTTGTTTTGTTTGATGTTGAGTGTGAATTCTAATTTTGTGAGAGAATGTAGATCTCTGTAGTTTTTTTTATATTTTTTATTATTGCTTATGTGAATAGTGGATTACATTGATTTGTGAAGTGTTATGCTTGACATTGCAGATGGAAATGTGTTTATCGATTCACTTATTTGATGCTTGCTGATTATGTGGCAAATGTGTTTTCTGAAGTTGTTCTTCAATTTTTTGATGTTTTATAGGTCAAATTATTGAATTAGTGCATCGAGATTGACTTGACACCGAATTCTAAATATATCTGCAATGTTGAATGCGGTGTGTTATGCTATAGAGACTGAGATTGCTATTCTTTCCTTCATAAAGTTCTGTTTCTGCAAGTTCTTTAGGTGAGAGGCAAATTAGAATAGAAGCCATATGCTATGCCTTTCGTTGGTTTTGAATAGTAATGGTAATATATGTTGTTCAAAATCATGTTTCGGGGTTGATTGTTCGGTGAATACGACTGTCTTGGTGTTATCTTCGTCGATAGGGTGTAAGGTCTTAAGGTTTGGTAAGTCTGAGGTTCTGCGAGTTGGTGATTTGCTTTCTGCTCATGATTGCTTGGGCGTGATTGAATCATGTGCTGATGTTTTGGGGAAAGGAAATGGACATGGTGAGTTTGTGATAGTTTTGCGCCGTTTTGGTGTAGTTAATTGTGAACATAATACTTCCTGAATTCAAAATTAGTATAGATTTTGTTGTTAAACATTACCTATTGTCTTTATTGTTATAGTACCTGTTATAGAACTATTGTAGGTTTCTAATGTTTATGAGATTAATATTGCTGTTATATAAAGATAGAATCTTGGCTAGCTGTATAATCCAAAATTCAGGTTTGATTTTAGAATGGTGAAAATGTCGTGATTGGCAGGTGTGGTGTTCTTATTTGGTTGGATTGTTGATTGCTTGGACAGGAAGAGTGTTCAGTTTGGTTTGGGGCTAATTGCTGTTTTTGAACTGGTTACTTTGGTTTATATGTGTTTGAACTGTGTAACATGGTGATTATTATGTGTGTATTTCATTAAGATTTGTTGATCTAATTTGATGTATGTATTTTAGTTGACAGAAGATTGGGGAGAAACATTGTTTTCAGCATTGAGCAAAGCAGGAGGGAAGGCTTTTAGCAACATGGCTGTGGGCTATAACAATGTTGATGTTGATGCAGCAACCAAGTATGGTGTTGCCGTTGGAAACACACCTGTGAGTTTCGTTGTCCTTCGGGTTCAAGAATTTATGTATTCATAATGAAAAAAGACATTTTATTCACTCGTATGCTAAAAACTTGACTTTAGACTCAAGATGTTGTTTTGGTTCTTGTGGTGTGCTTTTACTGAAATCTTTGAAGTTAATATTGGGTGAAATTTGCATTTTGACAGCTTCAAAACTGGTTCCTTTGGGTTTCACCAGTGCAGGCCAACTCCGTGCGCAGAGACAAGAAATAATTCAGATATCTTCTGGGTCTAGAGAATTTGACAAGATTGGTGAGTCCCGTTCTGGGAAGACTCAGCTTTGTCACACTTTATGTGTAACCTGCAAAGTAAGAACACGTCTTTTGATTTCTTGAATGATTGTGTGTTTTACAAATAATTACAAATATGTTAACTTTTGGGCTTTTATTTAGCTTCCATTAGATCAAGGTGGTGGCGACGGGAAGGCAATGTACATTGATGCTGAGGGTACATTCAGGCCACAAAGACTCTTACAGATAGCAGACAGGTGGTGGAGAATGGACAATGTATTCATGATCAGTGTCAAAGAGAAGGTAATCTCCACTCTCATTTCATCTTTATTTGATTGACTGTTAGTTAATTTATTAACCAATGGCGCAGGTTGGAAACTTTCGAGTTGAGCCACCGGGGTTGTTTAGAGGCCGTGGCGAGCATCCCAAGGTTCTAATTACACCTTTATCCCTCTCTTTCTAAGGAAAGATTTTAGCTTAGGGCATTTTTGACAATTAGTGCCAAATCATATTACTTATTCTTGAAATTAGAAGTTATGATTTTTATCTGTGTTTCCTAGATGGGAAAACTGAAGAAACGTATCCGTCCAAGTGACATAACAATTAATATCGGGAAGGGTGCCCCAATTCCAGAATGTCCAATTCCTGGTGAAAGGTTTGATTTTGACTGTGTGTATACTTCTTCTGTTTGATTCTTGGTTTCTTTCTAAAAACCCAGATTGTTGATGCTTGACAGCTGGAAAGAAATTAGGCATGATAATACTGTCACTTGGTTAGCATATTGGAATGATCCAATAAATGGTAAGGATTTCAAGTATGTTTTCTTAGCTGCCAGCAGTGCTCTTAAAGGTCAAAGTGATAAAGAAAAATACGAGAAGGTAAGGTCATTAAAGGTAAGTCAAATGAATGTTAAAAGCGATTGGATTCGGGTAATGTTTACATGTCACTGGTAAAATGCGTCAAAATAAACAAGTTTCTCTGAAAATAAATGAGTCAAGTCTAAAGTTGTTCAACATGTTTGTTAATGCATAAAAGTGTCTAAATCATTCTAATCAAAGAAATATATTATTATGGAAATAATTTCACTTTTGAAATTATATTTTATTTCAGGGATACATAGAAGGCATCAGAAAAGCTTACACTAAAGATTTTGGAAACAAGGATGTGACAAAGAGACAAGTTGCAGTGGCTACATATCTTATTGATAAACTAGCACTCAGGGCAGGAAATGAGAAGGTCGTTTTCTGTTAAGTACCTTTGAAATGACAAATAAATCAATCAAAACAATAATATTATGTATCATGGTGCAGGATGATGATGAAGCTGATACAGTTGGTTGTTGCACATTGAAAGTGGAAAATGTTGAACCAAAGCCTCCAAATATCCTGAAGGCATGGTCTTTTTTCACCTTATAATTCAAATGTGCAAGTTTTGAATGAATTTTCACAGTAACTACATAACCTGATTATTATAAAAGTAATTAAGGTTGTATGTTTTGATGCGAGTTTGACTTCCTTGGTAAAGATTCCATACGGTACCAAAATGAGGTAGAAGTAGAGCTTCCGGTATTTAAAGCAATTCAACAGTTTCGAACAGGTCAGTTGACTTTCTTTATTAGATTATTTTATATCTTCATTTTTACTGAATTCGAAACACTTCAGGAAAGAAGGGTAACGAGGATCTTTTTGACAAGCTGGATACAAGTACATTAAATGCTCATTTAAAGGAACTCATGCCTCGCCTTACTGCAAAAGTTTTCCGTACATATAATGCATCCATCACATTGGATGATATGGTAACATGCACAGTACCTTCAGTAATAAAATAATAATAATGATAACAATATCGTGTAGTCTAGGGATAGATGATTGCAGATCTATCTTCGAATTTGAGTTGTTGCAGCTGGTAATTTGAGTTGTTAAACTCCGTTTCTTATTATTGTCTATATATATATAGTCATGTTTATTCTCATTTGACTAATGTTTCATGGATAACTATGATGTTCTAGGTTCCAGCTGGTAATTTAAATGCCCTTTCACAAGGATTTGATCATCATTTGCACTTAGCCATTGTAGAGCAAACTGGTATGTTAGTGCACGTTTTATACCAAATCATGCCATGTATGTATGCTATGTGCAATTCGAATAGAGTAAGAGAGAAAGAAGTTGATGACAAAGTGATGACTTCGCCGACGGTGGAGATAGTCTCTAGATCTGGTATGTGAGCTCGATAATGTTTAAGGCATGGTCAGTGCTCTCACATCAGTCCGATGGACATAAACGACAAAACTTTGATTTTTATGCGGACATAAACGACAAAACTTTGATTTTTATGTGGAGGTTTGTGCTAATTGATAACGAATTAGGATGCAAATATGGAATTAAGTGAGCATGGGATAAGTTTGATCGTTGATGGTGTCAGCTACCTTCTAGCATAGATATATCTACAACTAGAGGTATACACAAGAATTTAACGTTATCATGTTTAAAAATCCTTTCGATAGGTAGTAGTCTTTATGATAATGATGGTTGAATTTCTTACACTATTCATCTCTTGCTTCACGATATGCATATCAAGTATTTTGTTCACGATCAAGTTTTATTTATCGTCTGATCAGTAAATATTACATAACTATGTGAATAACATTGATATACGGAGTTTATATACATAGTCAAATATTAGGTGTTTTTTATTTTCTTTTTAAGATGGTTCTATGGGGTATCACAGTGAGGTATATAATTAATGCAACTCACAATCTTTTTATAAACTAATTTACATGTTACTATTGAGGTGTTGTTTGGCATCATGTTTTCGAAGTGATTATCTGCCTCGAAAGAAAGGGAAACAACTTAGCAGCTTCACAAGGTAGAAGAAAGGATGTTGGCTTTACATTCTCATTAAATGTTTTTTTGTAGGTCACGTTTGGCTTGTCAAGTA
The DNA here is from genome assembly GCA_024085815.1 of Flaveria linearis. Classification (NCBI taxonomy): domain Eukaryota; kingdom Viridiplantae; phylum Streptophyta; class Magnoliopsida; order Asterales; family Asteraceae; genus Flaveria; species Flaveria linearis. Next base: position 6,585,318 of record CM044005.1, on the reverse strand, counting down.
GTTGCAAATTAAAACCTAAACTAAACCTAAACTTGATGGACAATGGTTAGCCCTCGCAACTGCTAAGCTTGCTGTGTGTTGCAGGTTTGGGCTGAATGGCAATGATGTATTGGAAAATGTAGCATATGCAAGAGCTTATAACACAGATCATCAATCAAGGCTTTTGCTTGAAGCGGCTTCCATGATGGTTGAAACCAGGTTTTCTTAATTTATTTACTTTTTTTAGGTGCTTCTTTATGCTCTTGCATAATTCAGTCTGCACTTCTATTTGACATATAAGGTTTGTGAGTTATGACATGTGTCTTGTATGTGATTATGTGACAAAAAAGGCATTTATGTGAAAGGACAATAAACTTATTTAGAAATAAATCAAATGATAGTAGAAGTCCCTCAAATTAGGTCAAAAGAATGAGGAAGTATATAGTTGTTTACCTTAGATCTCAGATTACTTGTAACTAATATGATTCTGTTTATCTAAACTAATTAGTTGACCCCTAAACAATCAAATAATAAATAGCAGAGTCTGATTATTATGAATTTAAGTTGTAGAAGGGCTGCCATTTGCATATATGCATACACATGCACACACATTTTAGTATATATACTAGTATGTGGGTACCGTATATTAATGATTCTATTAGAAAAGAATATTGCTGATATGAAGGTTTGCACTTATGATAGTGGACAGTGCAACTGCCTTCTGCAGAACTGATTTCTCTGGTAGAGGGGAACTATCAGCCCGCCAAATGCATCTTGCAAAGTTCTTGAGGAGCCTTCAGAAGTTAGCAGATGAGGTAATATGCTTTCATGAATCTCTTGCTCAAGTTTAAGTGATTAGATGATCTTTGGTAATTTGATTGCTATTGATTAGTTTTCTTGATTAGTTTGGTGTAGCTGTGGTGATCACTAATCAAGTGGTGGCTCAAGTAGATGGTTCTGCCATGTTTGCTGGGCCTCAAATCAAACCCATTGGCGGTAACATCATGGCTCATGCTTCTACAACCAGGTACGTTTACATACTACAAATGATCATCTTCTTTAGCCATAAATGTGTAAATTAAGGTGGGTTACCTGTACGTCGACAACAGGTTGTGTTGAAGGAATTTGTGACCATCGGGATCAGAGGTTCTTACTTAACACCTGCGTCTGCAAGACATTCAAAAAAGAACCCCGCGGCAACGCGCGGGTTCATTTCCTAGTTAACTTTAAAACAAAAAATTTAATGATGTAACAACACAGACAAGAAGATTCACATGTTATTCAAATAAACTTTATAACCATAATACCCCTCAAGTTGGAATGGTTAACAAAACGTGTTAATCATGTTAATTAGGTGAAGTCAAATGAATTCAAATAATAACTTGTATAAATAATTGGATTTAAACGATGACAATTACACCTTTGGATTCAAATGATAATTTTGTATAAAAACAAAGAGATGAAAAAAGCACTTAACTCTTAAGGTAGCGTTTGTTATGCGGAATAAGGGGCAGAATGGAATGAACCATTAAGGGTGAATGAACAAATATGTGTTTGATTGGTGAAGGTAATGGAATGAACCATTACATAATTGATTACATTTCCTCAAATTCATTCCATCCACCCCCCTTCTTTTTTTTTCATTCCATCCCTTCTTCCATCATTAGTCACACACCACTCACTCACCCACCACAGCAACCACCGCCATCGCCGGTCACCACCGCCCCGGGAACAACACTGTCGGAGCCCGTCGGAGCCCGTCGTTGCCGGAAACCACCGAAGGCCACCGCCGGCCATTTCCGTCATCGGAAACCACGACCACCGGAAACTATCGCCGGCCACCGCCGCCGTCGAAAACCACCCTCGGGCCACCGCCTCCTCCCCCGGAAACCGCCGCCGCCTCCAGAAACCACTGCCACTTTCAGAAACCACCCTCGGGCCCCCACTGCCACTGGAAACCACCATCAGCCACCACCATCGCTCGCCATCACCATCATAATTACTTTTACATTTCATTGATTTGTTTGTTCATACCTTACAAACAACACAAAGTAATGATTAATTTATTACTAAAGGGTAACCAAACATGACAATGGAATGTAATGATTCATTTCATTCTATCATTCATTTCATTCATTCATTCATTTATTCTATTCCTTCATCCATTCCTTTACATTTATTTACCTTACTATTAATTAAATGGTAAATGACCAATCATAATTCTATAATAGACTTCGTTTTATTGGTTTTTTCCCTCAAATTTTTGCTTCTTTATCATCTAAAAATATGAATGTACAAGGATTAACATTAGTAGGACTTCCATCTTGAAGTGCAAAGCTGGGAATTTCCCTTTTAAATATCTTAGACTTCAAGTAGGCGCCAACATAAACCTTGAAAAGAATTGGAAACGGTCGTAGAAACATTCGAATCAAGATTATAACAATGAAAGGCCAAAGCTCTATCAATAGAAAGACGGGTGACTTTGATCAGAACCGTCTTAAATTCATTAACAATTTATTATTTTTCTCACTATATAGAGCCCGGACAAAAGTTCTAGACTGCCTAGAAAGAATCAAGAGAAATTTTCTAAGGGGATAACATCAAATAAATTAAAAGTGAATTGGGTCTCATGGCAACTAACAATAGCCCCGAAGGATCTTGGTGGTTTAGGTTTGGGATGTCTAAAGACAGCAAACACTAGTCTTTTGACTCGTTGATGGTGGCGTTTCAAGGCGAAGAAAGGAAGATTTATGGAAAAAAGTGATATGGGCGCTCCATCATAAATCTAAAAGTTGGAGTTCTATCCCTGTTAAGCTCACAATGCCAGGAACATAGAAGAACATTTATAAAATTAAATCCGATCTCTTGCATGTGAACATTGATATATCGCGGTTCATAGTTGGGGTTCTGAGCCTAGGAGATCAAATTTGATTCTGGTTAGACAGATGTGCCCGATCTTTTCCTGTTCTTTACGCCCTTGAATCATAAAAATAAAGCAACATAGAGGACCATTATTACACAAATTCAAATGGGTTGTTTGGCAATGGAGTTAAAGGAGACAACTACAGGTGCAAGTCGAATTTTATCCTATTCGGCAGCCTATTGGAGCTTCTCAGTTTAATAAAGCTTTCATTAGAAGAAGATAATTGGAAGTGGGCAGAAGATTCTAATGGAGCCTTTTCAGCTGCAAGTATTAAAGCAATGTTACCAATGAGCAATATCTCAAGATCAATCAAATTACGTATTCTCATGGAATAATTGTGCCCCCCAAAAAGTAAACATTTTTGAATTAATGAGCTGAAATGAAAAAAATTCCAACTCTAGATATTATTCTAAAAAGGAATATCCGGTTCCATCAACAATGTGCAAGCTATGTGGTGAGCATGAAGAAATCACTTGAACACCTATTCTTGTCATGTTATATTGCAAATTCCATTAGGGATTACATTAGCCAATGGCGTTAAACCCCTCATATATACACTTTTAGTTTTGAGGATCTTATTGAGCTGCATGACGATCCAGGTGAGCAAAATCAAACAAAATATTATAAACGTAGTAGTGTTAATTGCTGTCTAAAGCATATGCAAGTTAAAAATGAGGTAGTTTTAATCACACCAGTTATTCTATGGATGAAATCATTGAGACATTAAGGCGATTAGTTATCTTTAGGTGAAGAACATATCTTTGTGCAAAGCCGTTAAGACTTCTTCATAGCTATAGATAGTCCTAATATTGTTTTTGTTATTCATGTAAGATTTTCTGAGGTTTTCTCCTGTCTCAAAAAAATTTATGATCTGGCACTCATAGATTTCTTTTGATTACGATCGATGATTATTGTATAATCCATGCTCCGTTTGGTTCTTTTTGTTTTCTGAGGCCTGTACTTTTCTAGGTTATAACTTCTTGCTAGCCCGATTTTATCAATGAAATTGTTTACATGTCATTTAAATTCAAAAATACATTTATGACGTCATATACTTAATCAATCCATAATTTAATTATTTAACAACAACAATAAATAAAATCCCATATCTACAAATTTACTATTCTACCCTCCAACCAAAACAAAACACCCCCACTACTTGCAACGGACAGGCTCCTCCGTAATAGTATCCAAAAACGGCTTCTTCGATCTCGACACCACCAGCCGGTGCCCGAACTCCGCCACATCCACCACCAGCCGCGGCTTCTCCGCCTCATCCGCCACCACCACCGTCGCATCACCACCAATCGCCACCGCCGGAGACACCTTCCCGGAGATCCGCTTCGGCGCACTGTTGGCCGACAGCCAAACCACCGCCATATCCCCCGGCGTCACCATCGAATTCACTCTCCTCATCGGAAACATGACGTAGACGTTTCCGGATTCCAGATCGTCGTCGGCGGTTAGAGGCGAAAAGCGACGGTTGATTGTTAACGATTGTGAGTTGACGATGAAGAAATTGGGGCAATCGAGCATGATCTCTGCGGCTTTGACGGAGGTTTGAAACTGACGGATTTCGCCGGTGGGGAAGATGACTCTGGAGGCTTTGGTGGTTTTGATCTCCGGTGAGAAACCGATGGTGCAAGCTGTAATGTAGTTACCCATTTGATGGTTTTTAGAGAGAGAAAGAGAGTGTGTGTGTTTGTTTTAGAGAGAGAGAGTTAGTTAATTGGGGTGTGTGAATGGGTGTGTGTGAATTTATGCATTGCGGTGAGATGAATGCGCGTAAAAGGAAGGAGTGAGGACTGAGGGTTTGTCAGTTGTCAGCGATGGTGTGCTGTGTGGGGTATGAATAATAATAATAAGAAAAAATTACAGTAAACGTCCTTTATGTTTATCAACTCTTGCAGATATCGTCCTTTATCTTTAAAACGCTCACATACTGTCCTTTATGTATAGAAAACGTTGCCCGTTACGTCCTTTATACAAACGCCCGTTAGTTTTTTGGGTTAAGTCGCATCACGTGCTTAGCACACGAGGGCAAAATGGTATTTTCATCACCCATACATGGTTTCCCTTTGAAAAAAAATACCCTACCTGCTGTTCTTTACCATCGATCCAAAGCCATCGATCCCTTTCTTGTCTTCGTTCTTTACCATCGATCCAAAGCCATCCCTTTTGAATAATGGGAACATTTCATGTCCGTAGTGAAGAAGATGCATACGATCTTGATGAAATATACGGTATCTTTCTTGTCTTCGTTCTTTACTAACTGTTCGAGTGAGGTTTAATTCGGGTTTGTAAACGCAGGTACGTATCCAGAGCTATTCACACTGAAGATCAATCACGGTGGTTATTTCACCGATTTCCCAGATCGACGGTATGAAAATGGCCATTTAATTGTGGTCGATTTCTGTGATAAAAATACATTTTGTATGGAAGAATTGGAAGAGATTCGAAAAGAGATAGGTTTTGATTCAACAAACTACTTATGGCTATTACCTGGGGGTGATTTTGAAACTGGAATTGTGAGTTTGAATAATGAGGAAGATATTGCAAAACTCACAGATCATGTGTCAAAGGGTGTTAGAGAATATGATGTTTTTGTGGAATTCAATCAAAATAAAGAATTCAATGATAATGAAAGTGAATTTGATGTAGATGATGAGTTAGATGACATAGAAGCTGACATGTTGTCCTACAAGTTAAATGTGGATGTTGAAGATGAAGTAGATGGTGATGTAAATGAAGTTGATGTGTTGGAGGTAATAAACAATGATGAATTTGATAGTGGGAGTGGGTGTGAGTCTGATGAAAACATTGGGAGTATAAGAAAAAAGAGATTGAAATATATTCAAAAGGGTAGTGGTGATGATAAAAGTTTATTTGTGGGGAAAATATTTGATAATAAGAGTGGGGTAAAAGACTTTTTAAAGCAACATACGGTTGAAAGTAGAAGGCAATTAAAGGTGGTTAAGGATGATAATATTCGGGTGAGGGTACTATGCGTAGGAGACTTAGAAACAGGAGAAAGTGAGTTTGCCAAGGAAAGTGAAATACAAACAAATGGATCTAAAACATCTATGAAAGATGGAGGGCCTGAAACTAAAAAAAATAAAGGAGATAGGGGCAAAAAGACAAACCCTAACAAGTTTTTATGCCCTTGGACTTTGTTAGTATCAAAAGATGAAATCTCAGACACATGGATGGTGAAGACATATATTTCTACACATAAATGTCTTCAAACTAGAAAGATAGCTGCCTGTACATCCACTTTTATATCCAAACACTTGATGGATCAAATTGAGGAAAATCCTTCCATCCCTGTGAAAGCAGTTCAAGAACAATATCAGAGGAAATTTGAAGTTGAAGTTTCAAGGATGCAAGCTTACAGGGCCAAATCCAAAGCAATACAACAACTTCATGGGGATTTCAACTCACAATATGGATTGCTAAGAGATTATGTTGGGGAACTCGTGAGGAGAAACCCTGGGACTACTGTGAAGTTAGATGTTGAAGTACCCCCAGATCCAGCATGTACAAATAGAAAATTCAAGAGAATATACATATGCTTAGGTCCACTTAAAGAGGGGTTCAAAGCTATTGGGAGAGACTTGCTTGGGCTTGATGGTGCTTTCATGAAGGGACCATATCCGGGTCAAGTTCTAACAGCTGTTGGGGTAGACCCTAATAATGGTATATACCCGCTTGCATATGCTATTGTTGAAACAGAAAACATAGATTCATGGAAGTGGTTTTTAGAGTATCTTAGGGATGACTTGAATCTTGACATCAATTCAAACTTCACTTTCATATCTGATAGGCAAAAGGTAAAACTTTACTTTATGCATGTTACATATCTTTTAGCTAATTTATATATTATGTGTAATCTGGTTTATGTTAACTTAGGGTCTATGTCAAGCCATTTCGACTGTATTTCCAAGAGCTGAGCATAGGTTTTGTGTGAGGCATATTCATGAGAATATGAAGCTTTATTTCAAGGGTAAGGCATATAAAGACATATTATGGAAGCTTGCAACATGTACAACTGTTGTACAATTTGAAAGAAGCATGGATGAGTTGAAAAAAAACTAATTCAGAAGCACATTTATGGTTATCAAAGATCAACCCTAAACAGTGGTCCAGATCTCAATTTTCAGGTATGTATTGTTGCTTCATTATTATGTAATTGATTTATGGTTATCAAAGATCAACCCTAAACCGTTTACTAATTATGCTATTGATTTTAACAGGAAGAGCACTTTCTGATGTGCTGATAAATAACATGTGTGAAATATTCAACTCTAAATTACTGGATGGTCGAGATAAGCCAATCATCACTGCATTAGAGTACATTAGGGAGTATTTGATGAGAAGAATTGTCAATGTACTACAAGTGATTGATAAAACTGATGGTCCACTAACTTAGAACTTGTGTTGAAGCTATGTATGCTGTGTTTTGGAATATTACTTGGATGTTTGAATTTTATGAGGTGCAGCAATGATAGCTGCAGCCCTTAACTTGTGTTTGTTATGCAATGTATGCTGTGTTGGACTTTGTTATGTATCAGATGGTACTTGTGTTAACTTGTGCAGTATGCATCAGATGGTACTTATTATGTATTAGCTGCAGCTCTTATGCATCCAGTATGCGGCCCTTATGCATCCAGTATGCAGCCCTTATGCATCCAGTCTGCAATATTAGCTGCAGTATTAGCTGCGGTATTAGCTGCAGTATGCAGCCCTTATGGTATTTGTTGTATCCCTTATGGTATTAGCTGCCCTTATGCATCAGATGCAATGTATGCAGCCCTTATGGTATTAGCTGCAGTATGCATCAGCTGCAGTATGCTGCGGTATTAGCTGCAATGTATGCAATGTATGCATGCAATGTGTGCAGATGTATGCGTAAGGGCTGCACATTTTCACAAACCAAACCCAATTGCATTTCAATTGCATTCATGTGCACATTTTCACAAACCAAACCCAATTGCATTTTCACAAACCAAACCCAATTGTCAACCCATGTGCAATAAGTCTGCACAAACCAACCTGCACAACTCTGCACAAACTGATGTGCAATAAGTCTGCACAAACCAAACAACCTGCACAGAACCTGCAAAAACTGATGAATGCACAAACCAAACCAACCTGTTGAATGAATGCTAATAACTTATGTATGCTAATGTCAAACTGTTGTGCTTCATTGAAAGCAAAGAAACTGCAAAAACTGCATAATTAAATGCACAAACCAACCAAAGATAATAGCATTCATTCAACATAACAACCAAACCCAAGTGCACAATCTGAAATTTTTAACAAGATATGTGAAAACAAAGTAGGATAATTTCATTCCATTCAACATGATAAAACATATTACATAATCAACTTCAATCACCATTACATCAATTTCAAACATCCAACAAACACAAAAAAAACCCAACTCCAAATCAGCCACCTTCTGAGTCTCTTTGAATGTTCTTCACTTGCTTTCAGTTGACCTTCTACCTCCTCTTTTGACCTAATAAGATCTGGTATAGCCTCTATGCATCTTTTACAGGTCTCAGGCTCACACCATAGAAAGAACCCACATTGTGAACCCTAATTCAAAATTAAGAGAAAAATAAGGTTTCTTGAGACATAGATCATGTATCCTCATGAGTATTAAGGGATGAACATACCTTATTCGCTGGACATGTAAAGAACCGACGACCGGGATTTCGTGATGTTCGTGATGTTCGAACCAAAGCTTCTTTTCCACAATAGCAATAAACCTTGTTCGAAGCACGATTGAACATTATGTGACTGGATTCACAGTCAATCGAAGATTCTTGCGACATACTTAAACTCAATTGAGGTTTCCGGACATCCATGGTCGAACAAGCTTGTTGACTGGTTTCCTCCAATTTTGAATCCATCGATAATCAGATAAGGTTTTCTATACATAAAGGGGGAAACCATGTATGGGTGATGAAAAGACTATTTTGCCCTCGTGTGCTAAGCACGTGATGCGACTTAACCCAAAAAACTAACGGGCGTTTGAATAAAGGACGTAACGGGCAACGTTTTCTATACATAAAGGACAGTATGTGAGCGTTTTAAAGATAAAGGACGATATCTGCAAGAGTTGATAAACATAAAGGACGTTTACTGTAATTTTGTCTAATAATAATAAGAGAGAATTTCGGTTTTCATCCCTTTGCTTTAACCATTTTAACTATTTCAGTTTAAAAAATAATCTTTGATCATATTATGCCTGTGGTTTAATTTTTGTAACTGTTTTGATCCCTGACACTAACTCTGTTAGTTTTTACAGTTAACTCCAGGGGTATTTTGGGCAATCTACTTTATAAAAACCACGGCATGATGTTCTACATCACCGTGTTTTTAGATCTCATCTTCATCCTCATCTCCTCTAATCATTTTTTAATCTCCCATAATACCCCTCAAAATCCTTCTTTAATGAAAACCCACCATCACCCATGAATCCCATCTGCTAATTCCCTCACACAATGACTCATCTCCATCCCTATTTCATCGTTAATCACCATAATACTTCGACCTTCGTCGGAGCTAATCACACCTCCGCCCATTTTTGCTCACGGTAGTCCCCGTCATCATCTTCTTCCTCATATTCTCAATATCATCGGAGGTAAACCCAGCTAATCACAACTCGCCAGAGGTATACCGAGCTTCCTCCGCAACATCGTCGTTCGATTCCTACTCTTCTCCCTTCTCGTCATCATTCTCCGTTTCACTTACGTCATCACCATCAGAGGCGAATCTTGCCGCTCCGGCGACGATTACTGCTTCTTTCTCGCTGTCATGTGTCTTATCGAAGTTCCACCACCGTGTGATGTTCTACCCCTGGGTCCTTATTATGTGTGGTGGGAATTTAGGTTTTTTTTTTATTTAATGTTTTGTTCGAGTGGTGGGGATAGCCAGAATGTGGTGGTTGTCGGCCGGAGGAGTGGGGAAGACGGTGGTGAGTGCGAGGGCCATGCGGGGTGCTGATGGGTAGTAGGAGGATGAGATCAGTGGTGGAGACGGTGAATCGACGGGGCTTCCGGCGGTGGGATGCGACGGTGGCGGTGGGTGGTGGCGGTGGTGGGGTTGGTACTCGATGAGGTGTTGGATGGGTGGATGGTGGTGGTTGGGGACATGATAAGTGATTCCTCCGGCTCACGACGGTGAAAATTCCGGTGATCACCGCAGGCAGCGCATGTTAGTGAGGTTGGGTTGGTGGGGGAGGACGACGGCGACGACAGAAACTCACCGCAGCCGTCGACGGCGTGGCCGTCGAGGGCGGCGGCGTAGTTCTTAAGGCATGGTGGCAACCTTCCTCACTGAAGCTGTTGATGATAACCCTAGGTTATACAGATCAGTAGGGTTATTAATTTGATTTTAGGTGTAAAAGACCAAAATACCCTTAGATTTAACCAAGAAAACTAACAGAGTTAGTGTCAATGACCAAAACCGTTATAAAAATAAAACCGCAGGTCATAAGATGATCAAAGATTCCTTTTTGGACTGAAATAGTTAAAATGGTTAAACCACAGGGACCAAAACCGAAATTTACTCTAATAATAATGATGATATAAATTTGATTATAAGCAATCTTTTGACGTTAGATTCAAGTGTCCAAGGGCAAACCGTGTTAAGACCGGACTAAACAAATAAATATATACTAGTGTGATTTTACTTGACGGGACGTCGTGGTGCCCTTAAAGGGGCTTTAAATTTGTTGATTTGGACACAAATGAGGGTGTTAAAGCAGTTGTATCATAGTTAAAGGGGCTTAAAACACATGTCTAGCTAGCCTCTTAACGGACGTTAAAAATGTGAGTGGATACATTTTTTTTTCACTTTTGACATTCTTTAACTAGAACGGGGTTTAAAACCGTTACGCTTGCTTTAAAGAGTTTTAATAAATTCATATTTGTTGACATTTTAAGTAAATAAATAACTATACATAGTATGATAGCACCGTTATGCCGTAATATTTGAAAAGATATTACCCCTTTCAAACATATTCCTGAGAGAGAAATTCATGATATAAAGGGTGTGATTGATTTGATTATTGGTGTTTATGTGTGTAGTTCGTATGAGATCTAACATGATGTATTCCCCTTGGCTTTGTTTAAAGAAAAAGCTATCAACATGTGGGCCACAAAACCGGTTTTGAAAACAGAGCCACCTACCCGAGCCCGAACCGAAATATCTGGAACCAGTTTGTATTCCTCAATGGTTACAATGATTCGAACAAGGAGCCGAACCGGCCAAATGATTAAATTTGAATTAGCACAGCATCTTTAACTTGTCACATAATTAAAACCTTCTTAGAGTATTCTTTATGTATTTTGTGATTTGTGAACCTCTTCCCTTTTATGCTCAAAAGAGCTTCTTGTTTTAACTACAAGCTACACATCATAGATGAATGTGATCCGTCTTTATGTGGCATGTGACCAGGGCCGGCTCTTCCTTTACATGGGAGAAGCCCTATGCTTGGGGCCCCCAATCTTGAAGGTCCCCCAATTTGTTTATGTTATACATAGGTTAGCAGCAAAATAATCAAAGTTAGGTATCAAGAGAATCAAAGATAGGAGCAGAGATGGGGATTGAGCCACACAGAGATGGATATGAGATGAATACTGATTTGTATTAAAAGGAAATCAAAGTTCTTCCCATAACACCGTCGGGAATATTTTCTATCCAATTGGTATCGCAATGTCAGCGATTACAACCAGGAAATCAATCAACAATCACTATCTTCATCATTTCATTTTGTTTAACATTCAACAGGTAACAATCACCGATCGAAACTTGATTTTATGTGTTCGGCGTGTAACGACTTCGATAGAATTTTTGTTTTGTGGTTTTGATTTTGTAGCCTAATCAGAGGATATGTTTGATTTTGTTTATTATTTTCTCATGTGCTTTAATATATTTGGTATAATTTATTTATATTGTTTTGGGACTTTGGGAGGTTTGAGGTGTACCCGTTGTTAATCCATATATGTATTGTAGGTGTTTTTATATTTTTACTTTCATACTTTTGTATGTTGGTTTTGTTAATATTTTTTGACATCAGAAAGAAAAAGGATGGAGAAAATCCTTTTGGATTTTCAATATCTATCATATATGTGAAGGAAGTTGAGAAACAACAGTTTGATTTGAATCTTAAAGTTATAAAACAGTTTTCAGATTAACTGTATTGTAGTAAACAGTTTCTTCTACCACTCAAGATTTTGCAAAATCTAATCCTATTAAGAGTTCTTGTGCAGTAGGCCCAAGAGGTAAATTGTTTCGTCTTCATACTTGTTTAGTAAGCTTATTTATTTCTTTATATGCATTTTACATGCGTATACTTTGCTAAATCTAATGCTATTAAAACTCCCTTAACCACGTTTGTGTGGCTAGAAAAAAACCATCTAGATTGTGTATCGTTATATAAGTTTCTTTTTATTTGTAATCTTTTAGTGATGGAAAAAGGCTCTAAATTTTTATTTCGCTTCGGGCCCTCAAAACAATTGAGCCGGCCCTGCATGTGACATACTTTTAGGCATTGTTAGTTACGCTAGAATGCGGCATATGTAATTGGATTAATGTAGGATAAGCATCCATGAAACATCCGTTTGAATGGTACAATTTTGGTTCATAACCAAACATCAACTCTTTAAGTGGTTTTAACCATTCCTTAATTATCTAGAAGGTTGTCTTTGGTCTAAACCAATCAGTCAAACGTCAATTCATAACAATTAACTAGGAGAGCATGCCTTTTTGCATAACAGTAATATGGTCCAAGTCAAAGTCCACAAAAAACTCATATTTATTAAATTGTTGACCAAAAATAAGTGGCGATTTTTTGCTCGATACATTTCTATTCATGCATTTTGAATTAACATTTTATTTTAATTCAATTCCATAAGAAAAGCAATTAAAAATTTGTGGTCAAGATTAGACGTTTATGAGAAAAGAAAACGACGCTTGTGTTTTTCTGTATGGTGACAAATTAACGAGAAAAAAGTCGTACATCGACCCATAATGCATTAGTAAATATGAAATACGATTTTTTTTAATTTTCTTTCAAAAATTGGAAGTGTTTTAAACAAGTCGTAATTTTGGATTGGCGGGTCAAACCTACAACACGCTTTAATGTTTACACCAATAAAACTAGGACACGAGTCTAAACATCACACCAGACACACAATTCGTATATTCACACGATAACATGCAAGCGGCATATTCAACCCGTGGAATTATAGTTTTTATTCCTTTATGCAATTAGAAAACATAAATGTTCATTAACAATTCATCATAAACTATAAATATCCGACAATAACTCATTTTTAACATATAAATAACCGATTTTCTAATTTGACATATAAAAGCAGCTTCACTAAATATTAACAATAATAAACGGGTCACGTAGATTACAAACCCTTTTTATATGAAGTAAGCGTAAAACTCACTTATAATATATCTTAAATACACATTAACTTACGAATATCATGTTTAGTTTATGACATTATGTGTTGTTTTTATGTAATCGTTAAAATGTACAACTAGACTCACAACTCCATACCATATAGTGGGACGACAAAATGATAATGTTCGTTTATTTTGTATGAATTTGCTAATCTATTCCTATCACGACACCGTGTTAGACTGTTACCAACGCTACAACCCATCCTTCCCACAAACAGTCCTAATCAGCATGCCACATCAGCTTTCCACTCACTTTCACCCATTCTTCCCACAAACACTTTTTACCCCCAACACTATCCTTCCCACAAACACTTTTTACCCCCAACACTATCCTTCCCATAAACACCTTTATTTTTCCACCTCATATTTTCTTTATAAATTTACTTTAAATAAAGATATTTAAATTATTGTAAATATATTTAATTAAAATAAAATAAAAACAACAACGTAAAACAATAAATAAAACGACGATACAAAATTAATAGATAAAAACAATAAAACAACACTTTAAATAGCCGTTATGAAAAAACAAAAAAAGTAGCAGTTATAAAAAAATAAAAAAATAGCCGTTATGAAAAAACAAAAAAAGTTGCCTTATATTTTTATTTTAATTAAAAGATTTTAAAATATTTTAGTTAAAAACATTTTAATTTATTTTTGGTGGTGGGGCCCACCAGCCCCCTTCTTCCGGACGGGCAACCATTTCACGGGCTTCGCTCCCCATCGCCGCCCTTCAGGCGGGCTTCGGTGACGGGGTTCGGTCACGGGCGCGCGATGGGGATAGCCTTATTTGTGGTTTGAGTTGAGTGAATATTTATGAACTGGATTTCCTCACGTGCTTTCGGTCACGGGACACTTTTGGGGACTATTATATTATTTATTAGAAAGTTAGAACATGCAGCTATTCGAATGCCTTCGGATATATAATAGGTTGTATTATTTGGGTTTTATAGTTTTAAATTGCATATTTAACATATTTAAATAAGGATTAGTATGATTGGACGCTTTGGTTATATGATCAAAACAAGGTCGTCTATGATATTTTATGATATTTCGAGTGTGGAAAAATATGTCTTCTTTAGAACATGTAGTTATCAAGAGACTAAGTGTAAAGACATTTCAATTTTTTATTTTTTTTTCTTTCTATTTTTTTTATTGACTTAGCTAGTGAGCTCACTCTAGAATATATAATTACAAAAAAGGTAGTATAAAGGGCGTACCTGTTGCTGCAAAGAGCTCCCGCGTTTTCGCAGGGTCCAGGGAGGGTCCGTCCCATTTAAGGGAAGATGTACGCGGTCTTTCCCCCACATTTTGTGGGGAGGCCGTGTCCACGGATCGAACCTGAGACCTTCGGTCCCTTAGGAACAGCTTTTACCGCTGCGCCAAGGCCTGCCCTCTACAAAAAAGGTAGTATGTTTTACACATATTAACCGACCTATGATGCCTGAAGGGGTCAAAAAAATGTTAGGCCCTCTCTAGAATATGGATCATGTGCGGTCTCCTTCACTACACACCCTCAGAGACGGCCTAGGGCCAAAAACAAAATGATTTTAGACATTCATGGTTAATCGGTTTTTGATTATACACGTTTTGATTAATCTGGTTATTGAAAAAAATGTGGTATTGTATTAAGTTGACCACTAATGGGTTTATATTATTAGTTTAAAGGATAGGTTATAACTAGAATTTTATATATAAGTTATGGGTTTTTGTTTGTTAGTATTTTATTTATTCGTATTTATATAGTAAGATTTATAATATTAAAAAATTATTCTTTATGTAATCTGGTCACATAGGTTTTTATGATGTTGCATGAAAATATATATATATTAAAAACCAATGTCGGTTGTATGAGAGGAGGTTACTGTAGCTGTCAGTACCTCCTCTCATCCACACAGTACAACTCCTTTTTGCTTTACATGTCACTTTCTTCCTTCTCAAGCCCCTTCAGCCCCGATCTTCTACCCTCGACCTCCTCCTTCAGCTCTGTTGCCGCCACTGCTGGGTACCCACAGTGAAATCGATCGGGGGTATTGGGGTCGGTGCCCCTTGATTTCAGTATTTTGGGTTCCGGTGACCCTCCGCCGCTGTGTTCGCGTGGAAGGGGTGATATTAACGACAACCAACGCCATCAACTACTTTGTTGTTCCATCCGAACCCTAATCTGCTATCATCATTTTCATCTGTGATCGCTGTTTATTGTATCGGTTTAACAAGTATGAAAGAGAAGAAATCTGCAAAGTTGAATCATCAGCATAAGCAAGATCAGAACGGTCACGTATCGCCATTCAAGTTCGCCAAATTGCTTGATCCGGAAGCTTCTTGGGATAAGGTTTGCTTCTGATTCCAATCACTAGATCGTTTGTTTGTGTTGGATTGATTGGATGATTTTGCATGTGTTTTGTGGTCGAATTGAACAATCTGGACTGGTGTATCTTAAATTGAAGTAAAATATTGGTTAATTCTTATGTGAAATTGAGGCAATATGTCAAAAAAAGTTCTCATTTGATCCCTCCCCTAAATATATATACATACACACACACATATACATATACATATATTTGTTACAGTAAGTAAGTTTAGAGGTGTAGATCTGCCTAACTGGTTAGGTTTTGCTTCAGATGTAATACAGTATCATGATAATTTGTTGATATTGGGATTTAAATGTTCTAGATTTGCTTAATCTTACATGTTTTTTCATGAATTTGATTCATCAGATAGAGATTATAGCAGATTTTGAGGGGTCCATCTGTTTATATGGTTAGTTTTTGCTACAGATCTAACCATGGTAGCTTGATAATTTTTAGGATTTGATATTTGAATGTTCTAATTTTGCCTAATCTTACATGTTTTTACACGAAATTGAGTTATCAGATGCAAATTACAGCAGGTTTTTAGGTGATCTGTTTAGTTGGTTAGTTTTGGCTTCATATCTAATTGTGGTAGCTTAATGTTAGTGATCTGATATTGTTAATCAATTTAGATAACAATGGTGGACATTTATCGAATAGATCACTAATTGTATGTTCAAAAGATGAACAGTTAACTACACTATGCTTCATGTTAGGATGATTGGGAAATTTGCACATTAATTTAATTTAATTATTAACGTTTTCTTTTGAACAGCAGGTTAATGATTAGAGGTTAGAAACATCAAGTTAGTACTAATTCATCAATGTAAAGTAGGTATAATCAAGGAAATTATTTGGATGCTTTTCATGTTATATTTGGATCTGGGGTTATTAACCAGTATTTACGACAGGTTTGTTCAGAAACTGTATTGAATTTGTTGTTTTCTTGATGTGATTGTGTTATGTTCATGAATGATTTATGGGTTTGATGATGGATTTTTGTGTTTGTTATTAGGGCTAGAGAACCCCCACTTCGACCCCAGCAAGCCCTCCATGACCTCCATGACCTCCAGCGACAACGGCTTGATATATTTAGGAGTTTTGTAAATATATTGATCTTCAAGATTATGGGTGGGGAAATAGTGACCTCTTTAGCCTGCAACCGGCCTCACGAGAGCAACTAATATCTGTTGTTAGGGGGCTGTTTTAGCTGATGAATGATAACTCATGTTGGTTGCTGCTGTTTAATGTTTATACCAGGTAATTGTTATTTAAGGGTTGTTAGCCTCACAACAACAGTATGTCTTTCTCATTTTGTAATCTGTTTCTTCAAATCTTTTTAAAAATATTTGACATCTTTTGGTTCTTGACATTAAAAATATGCTACTGCCTCTTGAGGACCATTGCAACTTTTGTTCAGGCAACATAATTTATGTTTATAAAAAAATGCATGTACCTTTGTTCTCACAGGTATTCATGTAATAGATTGGTGCCTTTTTGTTCTTTTTTACTTATGTAGACTAAGATGGGTCAGTAAGAATTATGTTATTTTCTTAGCATGCACATACTTTATGAATATTTAAGGCTACACAAACTTATCTTATGTTTATTGCACTGCACCTAGCCACATAGGCCTCTTTTTTTGGTTAAACATGTCGTTCGTGTCACATACAACCGCATATTGCAGCAAGGGCACTCCCGAACTGCTTTGTACGTGGGGTCACTTTTTGGTTAAAACCGATTCAAAAACATCCTACCCATCTGTTTAAGACCGAGTTTAAAGCCGCTTGAAGACCTTTGTTTGACAACTAAAAGAATGAAAGTGAAGAGGTTGCCCAGAATCCTAACATAATTTCATGTCCTTTATGTTTGTTACTTTGTTTCTTTGTTTGATAAAAAAATTGTTATTGTTATGGGCTGTATTTGATGGGTAGAAGTAGCAAACTGGACATGTTGGGTAAATGATTATAATTTGTTTTGGTCAACACAAGTTTGTTAGTATCTGTCAAATGATTTGGGTTGGTTGGGTTGACCTGAATCTGTTTTTGACAATATAGAAATATAAATGATTAACTGATTAGGCATGATTACAAAAGCTATAAGTAATAATGTGATTGTTTAAATAAAATGATTTAGGGAGTTTTATGTGTTGAAATACACTTTAGGCGTACTTGATCTGTTTTCTTTATGCCAATTTTTTGTTGAATTTACTCATCTGGTTCATTTCAACCTTTTTTTTTTATCTTTAATGACTTGACTCATTAGATATAGCACTGCTTAAATTCACTTTTTTGTAATTTACATGAGTTGAATTGACACATCCTTATTAATGTCATACAATTATTTAGTATATGTTCCCATGCAATGTTTCTTGCAGTCTTTACTGTGTTTGATTCAGCACATAAATGTATTTTTTACAGGAAAAGGGAAAACCAACAAGAAGGCAAAACCCGAACCAACTAATGAAGAAATGCATGCAGTTGTAGTTAATATCTTAAAGGAAGTTGACTTTAACACCGTACGTGAATACCACACCCTGTCTTCTTACTGTTTGATAAAAAATAATCAACACGACTGACATAATTTTTTTAAAACCAATGCAGGCCACATTGTCTGATATCACCAAACATCTCGGTGAGTGATTATAACTTTCTTTATCATCCTAACATCCATACATTGTGTAATCATTTTCCAGTTGGAGCTAATAGTTTATTTATTTATATTATTTTAGGTGTCCATTTTGGTGTGGATCTGTTGCACAGAAAAGCCGAAGTGAAGGCTATAATCACTGATGTCATAAACAACATGTCTGGTGATGAAGATGAGGAAGAGGCAAAGGAAGCAGAAGCTGGTAGTGGTGATGATGGAGATGGTGACAACACTGATTCATTGTTTGCAATATAGGTGTTAGATAAACATGTCTGACTAGGAAGACAGCAAAGCACAAGGTGAAAGGCGACAACCTGAGGTAATTGGTGTTCATTTTGTGCAGGATATACTTTATTTGTCCATTTTTAATGTGTTTCTATAACTTTGATTTTGAGTTATTTGTACCGTAGATCAGTTGTTTTGATATGCACTTTAGATCTTTTAGGATTTGATGATACTGATGAGCTATACATTTTATGCTGTACTTTTGCTAATTGACTATTTAGCTTTTACTTTTGAAATTTGCAGGGTTGGTATGAATTTTAACTTGAGTATTTGCATGTGTATCATATAATCAGTGTATGTTACCTATTTTGATTATCTATCTATTCACCTACTAATTTTATTAGAGATTTTGATTACTTAATTTGTTTTGAGTCATTTGATTGCTTTTGGTTTTTGCATTTTTTGAAGGGGATCGATTCGATGAGGGCGATTGGGATTCCTTGCTTAATTGTTGTATTAAATTCAAATTCCCAGAGGACTTATTACATTGCATATGCTCTTGCACACCAGGTAATATGCACTATCATGTCCTGCAAAATGTTTAAAAGATTTACTTATATATAATACTAGCTTTCTATTGATGTCATATTTTTTGTATGTTTTTTGTACTGTTTTTGTTGTTACAACAGATGATGGACAGATATGAACAACACACTCTAAAGTGTTCTTCATGTAAAAAGGCTCATAAAACATTTGAGACACTGCAGAAGGTACTAAATTCCATTTCTAAACAATCAATTTTGCAAGCCCAACAAAAATAACATGTAATTGCATCTCCGGAGGAATGCCAGCAGCTGCCAGGTAACTATTTTAAGGCCTAAACTTTATAGAGAATTATTTATATGCATTTAAGTCTGATAAGAAGTGGAATTGTTTTAATGTGGTTATCAATTTTATTCATATGTAAGTACTATTTTGTATCTATATTTTTATGAGCCGTTAAAAATTTATATTTTTGAAGCATATTAACTTTTACTAAATTCCTTTACAATTAAGAATTCAAAAAAACTTATCTATTGCGTATCTGTTTAACTATAGTCATGATTGTTTGCTGAACTTCTGTAGGTAGTTTTGACTACGTAGTTGTTGACTTTTATATCAAGTACTATTCGAGTTTTATTCTATATACACATTTTTTTTTGTTTTGCTTTTTCATGTGCACAGATGAACTTTCATATTACTCTTTATCTTTCTCATATTTGTTGACATTTATTTGAGTAGTAATCTCTTGAAACAACTATTTGCTAACATAGCAGCTTCACATATTATGGTTCTGCCTCAGCCAAAATTTTGATAAGCATGAAAGAAAACGACGTGATTGAAGAATTAAGGAAAGACATGCCTTTTTTTTTCTCATCTACGTTGCAGCATTTATTAGTTGTTTTTTTAGATGTGAAATTTCAAAACCTGGATGATCTTATCTGGACTTAAATCAATTATTGATTCATGAGTGTGTATGACCATTTATTTTCTACATCATCACAACTAGCAGGATCATGATGATGTAGCTTATGTATAAAAAATGTATGAAATATAGCAATAGAAGTTGTGGCTTTAGGGCTGTACAATCTAATATAATAGTAAGAGATGTTGGTGTAGTGTTTGTGGTGCGTCTGCTTGGTGTTAATTACCTTTATCTAAAACAAAGATATATTCCCGCCGCGAAGCGCGGGAGCTTTTACTAGTTATAGATAAATAAGAATGTTATGGGTATCAGTTAACACCTAATCCCAATCTAAGTCTACCCCCGCTACTAATACTTAACACAACAAAATCATGAATCATTCATTTTTTTTTTATATCTGACCTATTCATACCTTATTAGACTCAATATTTAAAACTAGGTTTGGTTTACCTTATCAAACTCAAATATTAAAGTTAGGTTTTGTTTAGCATGACTTGAACATTCTTTATTTCAACCTGAATATAATCGAAAAACTAAACGCAATCATGTTTATATAGTATGTTAAGTAATAATAATGTCGTATTATTCGCTTTCATTTCATATAAACAAAAGTAATAAGCTAAAGAAATATTAAACTACCTAAACAGAAACGTCTAGTCATTTATATTACTTCCATAAATGAAAACATAACTATGACAATATACAATTAAGATATCACATAACAATCTCATTATTTAGTATTAAGATTAAGATTACCCCTTGAAAATATCCATAGGTATATTTAAGTGACATAAACTTGTTAAATAAAAAGGGTTCAAGGGAATGGTGAGGTCATATTGTGGACCAAAGTCTTGAGATTAATAGGCCATATTTCATCTTTTCCTCCGGCCCAAAAGGCCTTAGAGATGAGCCCATAAGTATGCTCTGTGGGATGAAAATAATCCCAGAAAAAATACGTATTTGGGAGCAAACACATCTTGTAACCTTTTAACCCACATTGCAACATTCCATTTAGCGGCCCACCCCCACAACATGCATGAGTTACATCGGTATAACCTGATGTATTATTAAAACAAATGTTAGTAAATAAACAAATAGATATATATACGGTGGTTAAGTCGAACGGGTTAAACGGGTCAAAAGTTTTCTTTTCAAAAGCATGAAACCTCTTAGTGTAACCTTAAAAGAAAATGTAAAAGAAATGTTTGCAAGTTAACCTAACCTCGTGATAATATTCATTTAACCCGTTATTCTATGAATAATACGAGTGGTTATGTAAAAGAGTAAGTACCATAAATTTTTGGGTTATCACGATATTTCTTTGAAGTGTCATATGATGCGGCGTAAATACCGATTGCACCAGGATACATTCTAGGTATATTACGTATAAAACGTTTCAATCCAGCATTATAATATCTCGCCATCATGTCCATCTTGTCATTGCATTGTTCAGTAGATGCACCTCGTATGAGAACTCTTCCAGGAATACACCCTATCGGGCCTATTGAGAACAGAACGATCTTACGACCACCGTACTTGTAGATTATGCTTGTGAAGCGGACCACCTCTTTCAACATGACACGTATATAGGTTCTTGGTGTCATTTTCGACGCACCAGGTGTTAGGAAATAAGAAAATACGTCATTCCCACCGGATACGAGGAAAAATAAAGAATTCTCAATTTGTGTTTTGTGTAAATGTTTATGGAAAACTAGTCCTTGGAATTGTTGTAGTTGAACTTGGAGTGATGTCACTTTCTGCCAATAAACATGGTACAAACAAAATGAAAGTAGAAAAGATAATGAATTCATAATTATCTCTCACTAGAAAAAAAAACTAATAAAACTTTATATTATAAAACAAGCAAACTTATAAGAGCATTCACATCCCGTTCGTCATATATATATGTAAGTGTGTGCTCTATATTATGAGAATGGTTGTGAGTGATTGTGAGTGAAAGATCTAGAAAATTTATGGGGATGATACATTGTTTCTCTATATTCAGGGAAACACGGTACAACCTCCATAATTTTTTTAATATTTTTAGAGTGGTTGTGAGTGGATGAGAGAGAAAATGTAATGATAAAAGTATGAAAAATATTACTTAATTAAAAAATAGAGAGAAAAAATAGTAATATTTAATGTAATTATAATTATTGAAATGAAAAATGAACTGTAAATGCTCTAAAATCCAATCACGTGAGCGACCATTAAAAAGGTGGGTGAGAGATTCAGCAGCTCGAACCTCGATATGTTGTGTGTGGGATAACTGTGTTTAAAATTTAATTGGTTGATAAGATTCTTTTTAATAAGATTTAATATCTAAAAAAACTAAACGTTATCTAGTTCAAAATTATAAAATACCAAAAATCATAATTTTTTTTATCTATTTACGGTGTATTATATTGAGCATACTTGCGTACCAATCCGATTCTAGTTTCTAATCTCTTGCTATTCTTATTTTCCTCTATGGTTCCAATTTTTTACTTCATTTTAAAGATTGAGAAGATTATTTACTTTTATATATAAATACTAGGTTATAACCCGTGTATTACACGGGTTAAATAAAAAAATATTAAAAGCTAATAAAAAGCTAGATAATATAAAACACTATTTGATGTAAGATATAACCAAAATTATGTGTGAGTAAATACTTTAGTTAATAAAATATTTTTATTATTTTTTAAAACTTTCATTTTAAAAAATATTTTTTAACTCTCGTTTTAAAAATATGTTAAGAGACATTTCGTTCTAAAAATATTGTTTTTGAAAAATGACATTTTTAATAAAAATCTCTTATTTCAAAACAATAGGTTTTAGTTGCTTTTGTTTTATGAATAATTTTTCGTATTTAATAAACTTTTTCTTTGACAAAATATCATTTTTATAAATATTTCATTGGGTAAAAACTCCGGGTTTCAATGATTTTTAATTTTTTTAGAAAAAAAATTTCATATAAAACCTTTATTTTTTTAAAAAGATCGATTTTAGAATATTTCATATGTGTAGAAAGATGTGTTGTTTAAAAAAATTCATAGTTTCTAAAAATCTTTTATTTTTCAAAAAAGTGTAATTTTTAATCAAAATGTTTAGCTTTTAATAAATAAAAAAATATGTTTTATAAAAAATATTCATTTTAAAAAATTTTCAAATGTTTAAATTAAGAGAGAGAGGAGAGAGATAAATAAAAAGAAAGAATTTAGTAATTAGTTATTTTAACTTTTAAAAATTAATAGATGATTTGAGCGGAAAAATAAATGGTAGAGTTAATGTGATTGTGACATGTGTCCAACCAATGTAATCATTTATTAGTATAGATATAATTTACTTTTATGAAATAAAAGAATTTGTTATTATTTTTCTATTAATCTTTAATAGACTAAAAATTAGTTATGAAACCGTGTTTATTATGAAAAATTAGTTTGGTTTGTTTGCTAATGAGGGTAAAAAAATTAAGTTTACCTGGGTTGAATAAATAAAAGAAAAAAAAAATAGTTTTTTGGTAAATATTTTGGTTGGTTGAGTTGTGAATGAAAGTAATCTAACATACTCCAAAAATACATACACAAAAATCAATCCAAAATAATAAAAGGTAGGGAGAAATTTTGTTGGCCAGTCATAAGATGTCACGTGATCGGTGACATTATAGACAGTGTGAGTTTAAAGATAATAGTTCTGAGTTTAAAATAAAAAAAACTCAACTAATTCATTTTTATTCATAAATTTAGTGTTTTTAATATAAATTGTTACTACATAAGTGTTTTTTGATTTGTTAAAACAATGTTATGTGTCACATGTACATGCACACACACATGATCTATTATATACATTACTTAATAAATAAAAATTTAAACGAACATGTGACGTAATTCTAGAGCCCCTCCATAATTTTTTGATGTAACTCATTATTTTAGGCAGCTAAATTATTTTTTGTAGCTTAATATTATAATAAAAAATCGCCAAATTCAATATTTTGAATGATATCAACCCATAAAACAAAATATTTCTTCTATTTTTTTTCTTAAATCAATAATGAACATAAGGTTTAAATTGACATTTTTTTCCACAAAATCTATTGAAGTCTAGCCATTTGCTAGCTGACCCTTTAAAATCATGTAATTGTTTATCAACATATAAAATATTTATTTATTGTAATTTTTGTTATTCAGAACGTGTAATACACGGTAATTTAAAATAGTATTAATTATATAAACTTATGTATCTTACTTCATCGTTGTTTGTCTCACGCAAAACTCCACTTCCGGCACTTGCAAAGTTGACTCCATTCGCCGGAAAACCCCTCCGGTGGTCCTTTGCTAAGTGCCGATACACCTCTTGGTATGGTTTCTGAAACTTGATCCCCAAATATTGTGCTGCATAACAGTATATTTTTTTACCATTAGTTAACATTAAATAAGAAAAAGAAAATTACATATGGTTTTTTAGTGGATGATTCTCTACATAGCACCAAACATCTCATAACAAACTCGAAGAGACAATCATATTTATCTTTTTTTAATATTAATAACATTTGAAATAAAATAAAATGATAAAAATTTATCCTTAAATTTAACAAAATATGAATAAAATTTGTTCGTACATAACCTACACATGAGTATTATAAACCTACACGTGAGTATGTCTTATGTAAGTAAAATTACAGACACATAACCCGCATATGTATAAGTAAACTGTTAAAATTTCAAGACATATGAAAAAAATAAGTTTAATATGTTTTTATACATACATAAATGCATATTTACATGCAATAATTCTAAAATTTTAAAAAATATGAACTCTTGATAAAAGAGTTAAAAGAATAATGTTTTTTATAAAATTTAATGTTCTGTAACGAATCCCATCATATATATGTGTGTATTTGGGTCCTATTACTATAAAATTTGATGATGACCCATGATACATAGGAAGATGATGTAAGAAAGACTAACCAATGAAATCCACAACGGTTCGACCATTGGTGAAACGTCCAGTGGGATAGTGAAAGAAACTCGAACCGTAAGGTCTAAAGTTGGCCTGGAGGGTGCAGTTCTTGATGTATTGATTGTTACCCGGATCAAATTGGGAATCTCCAAACGCGAAAATGGAATTGATCTTTGCATCCGCAGATGCCAAAGCCATAAAAAAAACACCGAAGAAGAGGATGAATTTTGGCAATGTCTCCATCGAACACTTTTGATACCAATTTTCTTTTTTGAAAATGGTGTGACATGAAATTAAATAGAGTCTAGCTAAGAAGTTGTGAAAAAGTGATAAAGTTGTTAAAAAGGAAATTAAAATGTGAAGAAAGAGCCAAATAAGGGAAATGAAACTGAAAACATGATAAAGTGCAATAAGTGTTTGCAATTATTGTCCAAATACATGATGATGATATAAAACAATAATGTGTCAAGCTTGATCTTAGAAAATTAAGCACGAGCCGTGCTTAAGCTTCGAATGTTATTCAAGAACCAAGCTCAAACTCGAAATATTAGTCATGAGTCATGCTCGAGCTTTACAGTTTTGATATAAAGTTTGGAGTGAGTTGAGCTAGTGCGTAGTGATAACACTACAAGGAATAAGCTTATTAGCGGCGACACTTGTCGCCGCTATTGATGCCCTTTGTCGCCGCTATTAGTATTAGCGGCGACATGTCGCCGCTAAAGAGTCGCCGCTAATGATTCGTCGCTAATGTGGAAAATATCGCCGCTAAAGAGTCACCACTAAAGATGTCGCCGCTAATACACTAATTTGCGGCGAAGATATCGCCGCTATTAATGCAAATAAAAAAATTCGGGAAGACTTTTAGCGGCGACACCTGTCGCCGCTAAAAGTCAATTTTTCATTTTAATTTTTTTTTAATTTCCATTTTTATAAACCGAAAAAACCTGTAAATAAAACCAAATTTCCAGATTTCCCAACACCACAAATAACATAAGTATTAAGAAGTACAATACGAGTTTAAGAACACAAATAACATAAACATACAAATTGTTTAGCTTCAACTTCTAATGTCGTTAAAATAAACTTAAACTAGTTAACCGCTATCCTATTCATTGTCGTCGTCCGAATCATCATCTTCATCAACTTGTTGTGTACCTTTTTGGGAGGCAATAAGTTGCGTCATTTGTGACATAAAGTTTGCATTTTGAAACAAACTTGCGATTTATGCCTACAAAACAAAACATACATTATAAGTTATGGTATTTGCTTCTTAGTATAACTTTAAGTATATAATGATACACCAACACCTTGAAGTGTGTTTGTATCACCCATTTCAACCATAATGTACATAATTCAATCTAAATTTACCATTTTGACCCGTTTTAACTCAAATTAATAGGGTTTTAACTATATCAAGTGTGTTTGTATTATTTTGACCCATTTCAACCATAATGTACATAATTCATGTAAGGCCCCGCTCACCGGGCACCTTACTGTTGGTTCTTCATCGCACATATAACGTACATAATGTATATAATCATAAAATACGCAGCGGAAATGATAAATTATATACATTCTCATTCATTCGTAAAAGTCATTACATCATTGACTCGATTACAAAATGCAGCTTTCTCTACTTTGCTTCTCCTCATAGGATCATACAGCGACCTCTAGAGGAGATATTAAGTTCAAAAACATAAAAATTATATTTTTATACTAAAGAATATTCCTTAGGTAATTCCGTACATCGGAACCCTGATGGAATACTCTTGACACTCCCATGCAACATAGTTCGTTGCATGTGCTACGCGCACGCTTCCAGTGCGTGGCGAACTTATCAAAATCTATAGGAGATTTCTTGAGTAATCTCGTTTATTCAGATCCTCAAGAAATCTCATAATGACATGCAACGTGATGTGTTGCGAATATTATGGACCCGCAACCCATGACGTTGCAGCATTATCAACTGGAGAATGCCCTCCCAAAAGAGCTGAGTAGTCGCCTCGTGCCATCCTCAGCAACACTACCTGCGAACTGGAAAACACATAAAAGTCAGCGTTGCTGAGTGAGTTCTAGTTTTATAATAAAACATACTTTCATTCTCATTAACTGCTCTTTCATACATGTGTTCACACATCATACGTACACGTAGATAATATTATTATTATCTCATCATTCATTACTTACTTTCATTCGTGTACACTTCATCATTCTCATCTACTTTCATACATACATACTTTACATACTTTCGTACGTACTTTTGCTTCCATTCATTCATTCATTACTTACGTTCGAACATTCATTACATTCATTCATACTTTCTTTACTTTCGTTCGAACGTTCATTACATTCGGTGACATGTACAATACCCCACTTTCATCATACATACTACTGGTGCTGGACCTGTGGTGGTTAGCCACGAACGTTGTGCACAAAGCTGATCCAGTCACCTGGGGTAAGTACATGCACCACTTATCTTTCACTTTACTTCTGGATCAATGCCATATGCTATACCCCGAACGTTGTGCACAAATGCGGGTGCTGGACCTGTGATGATCAATCACGAACGTTGTGCACTAATGCTGATCCAGTCACCTAGGGTAGCGGCAAGGATCCCATACATACTTCTGGTCAATCACAAAGACTGACCCCGATGTGCATCCTTCGGGGTAGCTAACCCGCACACCGTTGAGCTAACACCTGCCAGGGGTGTGCACCTCCTTTCATTTTGCTTGCAAGCCTTACTTACTTTCTTTCATTAATGCATGCATTCATTCATCATGTTCCTTCTTTCATTATCTTTCACTTTACGTTTTTAATACATTCGTTTCTTTCGTTCATTCATTCACGTAAAGTTATTAAAGATAAGACACACATACATAAGGAACATACATACTTACATATCATCAGTATTCACCATCTACCATGGCAACATCATACTAACATACATACATCATACATACACTTCTTCATTCACTCACATCAGCCCTGTCCGGGCGACTGAACTACCACCAGTTGCATGTCCTCCATGCGACTGGGTCATGCGATTGGGCTATTCATGCGAATGGGTACTCAAACGTGCGATTGAACTTCCTTCCGTACGACTAGACACTATGCGACTGGGTTTTATGCGACTAACTCTTAACCGTGCGACTGAACTACTCTGCGATTGAGCTTATGCGACCGAAACCCTCTGTCGCATCACCTATCGTGCGATTGAGACTCAATCGGGCGTCTGAGTCTCAGTCGGGCGATTGGACATCAACCATTACTCATTCGGCCGAATGGCCCTTCAGTCGCATAACCCTAACTGGGCAGCGACTGGAGTTCTTCATGAACAGCAGTCGCGAACCCCCGCACCCAAACTCGTCTTTAACCCATTTTTAGCCCAAATCAACCCTCCCTAGCCTCAGGGATTCATACTAGGACATCATACAAGCATATACAAGTCCTACTACTTACTAGAACACATTACTCATGATTTTACCCAAATGGGTCAAACTTACACTATCTCAAAAATAGGGTTTTAATGTGTTTCCAGCCCCAAAATCGTTAGAAAACATGTAAATGAGGGGTCCTAGAACTCACATTGTCAGGTAGGAGTTGATGAGCTTCGATTTGGCTAGCTTCACGATCGATCTTGAACTCGGGCAGCACTTTCCCTCTCTTCTTCTCTGTTCTCTGTCGCCCACTGCTCTCTCCCCGACTGAAAATGGGGAGGAGAATGGAGCTACCCCCCTTTTATACCCATAGCCCATTCGCATCTGGTCCAGGGGCGACTAGACCTTCAGTCGCATCAACACTATGCGATTGGACCTCAATCGCACATGTTCCATGCGGCTCATACTCCATTCGGGCGGTTGAACTCCAATCGTGCAGTTGAGCTTCAATCGGCCGAATAGCCATGCGGTTGACCTCCAGTCGCATAAATCACAGGCGACTGAGGCTCAGTCGCATAGCCTACCAACAGGTCAAACTTTCGGGTGTTACAAGTCCACCCCCCTTATTTTAGGTTTCGTCCCCGAAACCTGTCACTCCTCGAACAATCGTGGGTAATGCTGCCTCATTTCTTCTTCAGTTTCCCACGTCGACTCGGATCCCTTCCTGTGTCGCCACTGTACACGCACAAGGGGAACCACTTTATTTCTCAACCTCTTCTCTTTGCGATCTATGATCGCCACTGGTTCTCTACGTAATTGAGCTTTTCGTCTACTTCGATATCATCCAGTGGAACGACCATGTCTTCGTCCGCCAAACACTTCCTCAGATGAGACACGTGGAAGGTCGGGTGGATTCCACTTAGTTCATCTGGCAAATCTAACCTATAGGCCACCTCTCCTATTCGAGCAATGATTCGGAAAGGGCCTATATATCGCGGACTCAACTTACCCCGCTTCCGGAATCGAATGATCCCTTTCCAAGGTGAGACCTTCAACATAACACGATCTCCCACCTGGAACTCAATCGGTCTGCGTCGTTTGTCGGCATACGATTTCTGTCGGTCTTTGGCCGCTTTCATATACGCTTTAATTCTTTCAAGCTTTTCAGTCGTAGCCTCTACCACTTCGACGCTTCCCAATTCTTTCTGACCAATTTCACCCCAACAGACGGGTGTCCTGCATCTTCTACCGTATAGCATCTCATAGGGTGGCATGCCGATACTGGCATGATAACTGTTGTTGTATGAGAACTCAGCTAACGGTAGATGGTCATCCCAACTTCCCCCGAAGTCAATAACACATGCTCGGAGCATGTCCTCCAAAGTCTGAATGGTCCTTTCAGACTGACCATCAGTTTGAGGATGATAAGCCGTGCTAATATGTAATCTCATCCCCATAGCATCGTGGAATTTCTTCCAAAATTTGGATGTAAACCGTGTGTCGCGATCAGATACAATCGACACCGGTACACCATGACGAGTCACAATCTCTTTGATGAAAAGATCAGCCAACTTCTCGGACGAATATGTCTCCCGCATCGGTAAGAAGTGAGCACTCTTCGTCAATCGATCCACAATCACCCAGATCGTATCATACCCTTTCGGGGTACGTGGCAGCTTTGTGATAAAATCCATGGTGATGTGCTCCCACTTCCATTCCGGTATGTCCAACGGTTGGATCTTTCCATACGGCTTCTGGTGCTCCGCCTTCACTTGCAAACACGTGAGGCATTTACTCACATACTCCACCACATCGCGTTTCATACCCGGCCACCAATAATCTTTCTTCATATCTTGGTACATTTTGGTAGCACCAGGATGAATGGAGTATCGAGACTTATGAGCTTCATCCAAAATCTTCATTCGTAGATCCCCTAGACGAGGAATCCACATACGCCCAAACCGAGTTCTAACACCCGTTGTGTTATCACCCAACTTCGCGACCAGACCTCTCATTCTTTCAGAGTTAAGATGTTCGTCTTTCAAAGCCTCATCTTGGAACTCTTTGACCTGCTTCATTACGTCGGAGGTCATGATTAGCTGGTACGCCTTCACTCGAATTGGCTCGGGCCTCTCCTTTCGGCTAAGGGCATCCGCCACCACATTGGCCTTGCCCGGATGGTAGTGGATCTCACAATCATAGTCTTTTATAAGCTCCAACCATCGCCGTTGCCTCATATTCAGATCTCTTTGCTCGAAGAAGTACTTCAAGCTTTTGTGGTCCGTAAAAATGGTGCACTTCGTCCCGTACAAATAGTGCCGCCAAATCTTCAACGCGAAAACCACAGCTGCTAGCTCCAGGTCATGAGTAGGGTAATTAACCTCATGAACTTTCAGCTGTCGGGATGCATAGGCTATCACCTTTCCTCTCTGCATCAATACACACCCCAACCCCGAGTAGGAGGCATCAGAATAAACCACCAAATCTTCACTCCCCTCGGGTAACGCCAATACTGGAGCTTGAGTCAATCTCGTCTTCAGTTCTTCAAACGCCTTCTCTTGAGCTTGACCCCATACAAATTTCACATCCTTCCGGGTCAACTTTGTCAGTGGAGAAGCAATTTTGGAAAAGTCTTGGATAAACCTTCGGTAGTAACCTGCCAAACCAAGAAACTACGGATCTCGGACGGCGTCTTCGGAGATTTCCATTGCATAACTGCTTCCACTTTCGCCGGATCGACCATAATCCCGTCCGGATTTACTACATGACCCAAGAATTGAACTTCACGCAACCAGAATGCGCACTTGGAGAATTTAGCATACAACTTCTCCCTTCTCAACGTCTCCAGAACTTCGCGAATGTGACCGGCATGCTCAGTCTCACTCTTTGAATAAATCAAGATGTCGTCAATGAATACAATCACTGATTTATCCAACATCGGCCGGCACACCCTATTCATCAGGTCCATAAAAGCAGCTGGCGCGTTGGTCAGACCAAATGACATAACGAGGAACTCATAATGACCGTAGCGCGTACGAAAAGCTGTTTTAGGGATATCCTGCTCCTTCACCTTCAGTTGATGGTAGCCTGATCGGAGATCTATACGTGAAAACCAACTAGCACCCTGAAGTTGATCAAACAAGTCGTCGATCCTCGGCAAGGGGTATCTGTTCTTTATTGTCAGTTTATTCAACTCGCGGTAGTCGATGCACATCCTCATACTACCGTCCTTTTTCTTTACAAACAGGACCGGAGCACCCCAAGGTGAGATACTCGGTCGAATAAACCCCTTATCTAACAGCTCTTGTAACTGCTCCATCAACTCTTTCATCTCTGTCGGGGCCAATCGGTATGGTGCTTTGGCAACAGGTTGAGCGCCTGGTACTAAATCAATCTGGAACTCGATCTCTCTGTCAGGTGGCAATCCCGATAAGTCTTCCGGGAACACGTCTGGGAACTCACACACAACCGGAACATCAGACAGTTGTGGTGCTGGCTTCTCTACATCTTTCACATAACATAAATAGGCGTTACATCCACGCCTCATACATTTCCCCGCCACTGCCATTGAGATCACTTTCGGAATCGTAGTAACCCGATCCCCATAAACTGTCACTGGACTACCGTCAGGCGCTGTCAAACTGATCATCTTCTTGCGACACACAATGTTCGCCTCGAAATCTGCCAACCAATCCATTCCAAGCACCAAATCGAAACCACCTAACGTCATCGCAAAGGGTTTAACTGGGAATTTGTGACCCTCCAGTTCTACATCGCAACCCTCAATTACCTCTAAAATCCTGGTGGTTTTACCTATAGCAGTCTCTACATCAAACGGTACATCCACACGTCTACTACTAACGGGCAATTTGGCACAGAAAGCAGCAGAAATAAAACTCCTACTAGCACCCGAATCAAATAATACAGAGGCTAAAGTTTGGTTCACCAGAAACGTACCGGACACTACATCGGGGTCCGTCCTCGCCTCTTCCTGCGTCATCGTGAATGCTCTGGTGCTCGCTTTCGATCCTTCACCCCCTGTCTTCTTCACGCCGGAACCCTCAGATCTCGGCTTCTTGCAGTCTTTATTCATATGACCACTTTCCCCACAGTTAAAGCATCTCATTCCTTTACACTCTTTGGCCATATGACCGGGCTTTCCACACTTGAAACATACATTCAGCCCCCATCTGCACTCACCACCGTGCTCTCGCCCACACTTCCCACACTTTCTCGATCCTGCACTTGTCACGACCACACGGCGTTCATCAACCCGTGCCTTCTTACTACTTGTCGAAGTATCACTCCGACCAAACCTCTTTCCCTGCCACTTCCTCTCATCACTTCCCTTCTTACTGCCCTCAGATTTCACCAACGCAGCTCGTTCATCGTACAACCTCCCAGCTAAATCCACCGCCGACCTGAAAGTACTGGGTCGGGCGGAAATCAAATGCCAACGAATTTCAGCTGGCAACCCCTGAATATACCGGTTAATCTTGCGAGACACCGGCGTCACTTGCTCTGGCACCAACCGTGCCATGTCGTTAAACTTAGTCGTGTATTGTTGGTAGGTCATCGTTCCCGCCTCCAACTGCAGGAACTCTCTCTCAACTCTGTCCATCTCTCGACGAGGACTAAACTCATCGATCACCATTCTCTTCAACTCAGACCACTTCATTTTTCCAATGGCCCTGCTACCCTCGGCCTGGACAATATTGTCCCACCAGCACAATGCCGTCCCCGTAAACGAGTGGGTAGCAAACTTCACCTTTTTATCCTCCTGGCAGTCACTGATATCGAGGACCGCCTCCATCTCTCTCACCCATTGGTGAGCATCAGCAGCCGTACCCGAACCATCAAAAGTCGGAGGCTTACATCTCATAAATTTCCCGTAATCACAACCCCGGGCTGTCCCCCTAATCTGTTCTTCCTCCTCTTCCTCCTCGTCATCAGACAATACCGTTTCTGCCTCTGTCTGTTGTTGTCTACCGGAGGACCGTCTCCTCCCTCGTCTATCCTCCTCTCGTACTGCCTTTATCGCTTCGGTCATTACAGTCGGTAAGATCGTCTGCATAACCTGGTGCACTTCCTCAATCACTGCCTCTTTTACCGAGGCTCTCAACTTGGCGCTTTCGTCCGTCTCTTCCTGGTGAGGAATCTCGTTCTCCTCACGAACCACTTTCTCTTTCCTAAGTCTTCCTCGCGTGATACGCGGCTCATCACCACGTTCACCATCACGGGAAGCATCAGATGATCTATCACCGACCATCTTCTATCACACTGAAAGATTAAAACACCAACACGGTCATTCAAGGAAATAGCTCAGTTTATGTTAAGTACAGTAAGTCCCTAATTACAGTGGCCAGTTGTGATTAGCCACTTACTCTACTCTTCGTACCCCGAGCATCACCTATCCTGACTACATTAGTATCTCAGTCTAACAGTACACATAACTCACATCACATGCGCACATAATAACCAGTTAATCTTTAAGAAAATACCTGATGGCACGCGACTACTCAGATGGCATTCTCATTCTCCCTGTCCCATTCTCAGTTTAAGTTTAGGTTTATTTATGAAAATTTACCCATTTTACTTAAACTTTGGCTCTGATACCAACCTGTAAGGCCCCGCTCACCGGGCACCTTACTGTTGGTTCTTCATCGCACATATAACGTACATAATGTGTATAATCATAAAATACGCAGCGGAAATGATAAATTATATACATTCTCATTCATTCGTAAAAGTCATTACATCATTGACTCGATTACAAAATGCAGCTTTCTCTACTTTGCTTCTCCTCATAGGATCATACAGCGACCTCTAGAGGAGATATTAAGTTCAAAAACATAAAAATTATATTTTTATACTAAAGAATATTCCTTAGGTAATTCCGTACATCGGAACCCTGACGGAATACTCTTGACACTCCCATGCAACATAGTTCGTTGCATGTGCTACGCGCACGCTTCCAGTGCGTGGCGAACTTATCAAAATCTATAGGAGATTTCTTGAGTAATCTCGTTTATTCAGATCCTCAAGAAATCTCATAATGACATGCAACGTGATGTGTTGCGAATATTATGGACCCGCAACCCATGACGTTGCAGCATTATCAACTGGAGAATGCCCTCTCAAAAGAGCTGAGTAGTCGCCTTGTGCCATCCTCAGCAACACTACCTGCGAACTGGAAAACACATAAAAGTCAGCGTTGCTGAGTGAGTTCTAGTTTTATAATAAAACATACTTTCATTCTCATTAACTGCTCTTTCATACATGTGTTCACACATCATACGTACACGTAGATAATATTATTATTATCTCATCATTCATTACTTACTTTCATTCGTGTACACTTCATCATTCTCATCTACTTTCATACATACATACTTTACATACTTTCGTACGTACTTTTGCTTCCATTCATTCATTCATTACTTACGTTCGAACATTCATTACATTCATTCATACTTTCTTTACTTTCGTTCGAACGTTCATTACATTCGGTGACATGTACAATACCCCACTTTCATCATACATACTACTGGTGCTGGACCTGTGGTGGTTAGCCACGAACGTTGTGCACAAAGCTGATCCAGTCACCTGGGGTAAGTACATGCACCACTTATCTTTCACTTTACTTCTGGATCAATGCCATATGCTATACCCCGAACGTTGTGCACAAATGCGGGTGCTGGACCTGTGATGATCAATCACGAACGTTGTGCACTAATGCTGATCCAGTCACCTAGGGTAGCGGCAAGGATCCCATACATACTTCTGGTCAATCACAAAGACTGACCCCGATGTGCATCCTTCGGGTAGCTAACCCGCACACCGTTGAGCTAACACCTGCCAGGGGTGTGCACCTCCTTTCATTTGCTTGCAAGCCTTACTTACTTTCTTTCATTAATGCATGCATTCATTCATCATGTTCCTTCTTTCATTATCTTTCACTTTACGTTTTAATACATTCGTTTCTTTCGTTCATTCATTCACGTAAAGTTATTAAAGATAAGACACACATACATAAGGAACATACATACTTACATATCATCAGTATTCACCATCTACCATGGCAACATCATACTAACATACATACATCATACATACACTTCTTCATTCACTCACATCAGCCCTGTCCGGGCGACTGAACTACCACCAGTTGCATGTCCTCCATGCGACTGGGTCATGCGATTGGGCTATTCATGCGAATGGGTACTCAAACGTGCGATTGAACTTCCTTCCGTACGACTAGACACTATGCGACTGGGTTTTATGCGACTAACTCTTAACCGTGCGACTGAACTACTCTGCGATTGAGCTTATGCGACCGAAACCCTCTGTCGCATCACCTATCGTGCGATTGAGACTCAATCGGGCGTCTGAGTCTCAGTCGGGCGATTGGACATCAACCATTACTCATTCGGCCGAATGGCCCTTCAGTCGCATAACCCTAACTGGGCAGCGACTGGAGTTCTTCATGAACAGCAGTCGCGAACCCCCGCACCCAAACTCGTCTTTAACCCATTTTTAGCCCAAATCAACCCTCCCTAGCCTCAGGGATTCATACTAGGACATCATACAAGCATATACAAGTCCTACTACTTACTAGAACACATTACTCATGATTTTACCCAAATGGGTCAAACTTACACTATCTCAAAAATAGGGTTTTAATGTGTTTCCAGCCCCAAAATCGTTAGAAAACATGTAAATGAGGGGTCCTAGAACTCACATTGTCAGGTAGGAGTTGATGAGCTTCGATTTGGCTAGCTTCACGATCGATCTTGAACTCGGGCAGCACTTTCCCTCTCTTCTTCTCTGTTCTCTGTCGCCCACTGCTCTCTCCCCGACTGAAAATGGGGAGGAGAATGGAGCTACCCCCCTTTTATACCCATAGCCCATTCGCATCTGGTCCAGGGGCGACTGGACCTTCAGTCGCATCAACACTATGCGATTGGACCTCAATCGCACATGTTCCATGCGGCTCATACTCCATTCGGGCGGTTGAACTCTAATCGTGCAGTTGAGCTTCAATCGGCCGAATAGCCATGCGGTTGACCTCCAGTCGCATAAATCACAGGCGACTGAGGCTCAGTCGCATAGCCTACCAACAGGTCAAACTTTCGGGTGTTACAATTCAACTTAAATTTACCCATTTTGACCCGTTTTAACTCAAATTAATAGGGTTTTAACTATATCAAGTGTGTTTGTATCATTTTGACCCATTTCAACCATAATGTACATAATTCAACTTAAATTTACCCATTTTGACCCGTTTTAACTCAAATTAATAGGGTTTTAACTATATCAAGTGTGTTTGTATCATTTTGACCCATTTCAACCATAATCTACATAATTCAACTTAAATTTACCCATTTTGACCCGTTTTAACTATAATTAATAGGGTTTTAACTATATCAAGTGTGTTTGTATCATTTTGACCCATTTCAACCATAATGTACATAATTCAACTTAAATTTACCCATTTTGACCCGTTTAAGATAAACCAACAATGATACATTTAACAACTTCAAGATAAAACGTATAAAACTTTAATACCTCTGATAATGTCTGAGGTGTTTGTTCCTGATCTGGAACAAACGAAGTCGACCCTGCAGATGAAGACGGTTTACGCCCAATCCCTCTAATATGCCCGCGGCGTTCTCCCAACACCGACTCAAAAACTTCAACCTCGTTTAGTGATGAACTATTTCCTTCATTTTGGGATTGACTTAGCTCATCAAACCGTCCTTTGAGCTGATTCTATATTAATTAACAAGAAGTCATTTAATATATATATATATACACAAAGGCTTCATCTTTAATATTTCAAAACTCTACTTTATATAAAACTTACATATTGTTGCTCAGCTATCTCTGTATCAAAGGTCCCATCTTTACTGGTATGAGCATTCTGAAATGCCTCAAGTCTGCTCTTATTCTGATTAACATTTAAAAGTATATCATATATTAAATAAATACTTATCTACAATACACATACAAATAATTAAATCATTACCTGCTTGTAACAATAACTACTATACGAGGCAGTCCCACCACGATTAGTGTATTGTTGTTGTTGCCGGTTTGCTTTGTTTGATGATGAGCCTTTTCTGTGTCCGTCACTTAAGAAA
The DNA here is from genome assembly GCA_024085815.1 of Flaveria linearis. Taxonomy (NCBI): domain Eukaryota; kingdom Viridiplantae; phylum Streptophyta; class Magnoliopsida; order Asterales; family Asteraceae; genus Flaveria; species Flaveria linearis. Next base: position 6,547,774 of record CM044005.1, on the reverse strand, counting down.
AAATCAATTGTTTTGCTCCAATTTTCATGATTCATTCCCTTTGGAGGGTTGAGCCTTGCTTGTTCCACATCTTCATATCCTCCAACACGATCAAAGTGTCTTTTGGCAACGTTTTTTCGATCTCTGAATCGTTTGAGATATACAGAACGAATGCCACCCTCAATCTGAGCGCGTTCACGATCTCGCAAAATCTCATCAAAATCAAAGCGTCGCTACATTTAAGTTAAAACAAAATGAAGTTAGTTAAATAAATACCGAACAATAAACATAAAACATATAAAAGTTACCGCCATATGCTCATCCAACGCATTCTTCTGAGCATCAGAAAGATCAGTCCACGAATGAATCAAAAGGCTTCTCAACCCATTCAACCTAGTCTAAATCGACCTAGTCTAAATCGACCCATTCATAAGCAGATAAGTTCATACTGTCTCTGTTAATATAATCTTAAATTTACTGTACGTACTCGCATACACAAATCAAAAGGCTTCTCAACCATATACACATTTACATCTATAAAACAAAAAATTTAAAAAAAATAAAAAAATACCGAATTCAGAAATCTTTGTAGTAGCGGCGACTGAAAATGCAACAGCGGCGACGGTGATGTGTGACGTGCTGCGTGCGGTGGCCGGTGGCTGGTGGTGGCCGCGGGTGGTAGGTGAGGCTGCTCGGTTGCGGGCGCGGGGAGAAGAGAAGCGGATGGTGGTGGCTGTGGTGTGCGGGCGGTGGGAGGTAGTCGCGGTGGTGGTGGCTGGTCGGATGGTGGTAGCTGTGGTCGCGCGCGCGGATGAGCAGTGGTGGGAGGTCGCAGTGGTGGCTAGGTTAATTGGAGGGAAAGTGAAGAAGGGAGGGTAAGAATTCGCGTATAACCAGTAACCATTAGCGGCGACGCGTCGCCGCTAAAGGCGTCGCCGCTAAAGGTTTCCCGTACGATTTAACATGTGCCTTTCGATGTAATTGATTTTGGACGGCTAGATTTTGGTCAAATAATGAACGGTGGATCGCGATCTTTAGCGGCGACAGGTCGCCGCTAAAGACGTCGCCGCTAATACCTGTCGCCGCTAAAGCTGTTGTCGCCGCTAATATAGTCGCCGCTAGTACGAGTCTGTTGATACATGTGTCCCTAGATTCTGAGTTGAATGTAAAATGTCTTGACTATGTGTAATTGAATGATGCTTAATGAAATACATGTGGTTGGTTATAATGTTTACATATTTCATTAATGGGTTAAGTATTGACTAATTATATAGGTTTGGTTTTGTTTGAATAGGTATGCATAATGTTGTAATGATTAACACATTCAAACTTAACATGATATAGTTATCATGCGAATGGGCCATGCGAATGGACCATACGCATGAATAACTTCATGCGAATAGCTCAGTCACACGACTGAAGCATGAGATTGAACCAGTCTTACGATTGAAGTCTCAGTCGTACGTATGAGTCAACCGCATATCTTAATCGCACGACTGAACCATCCGAATGGTTCAGTCGCCCGAATGAGAAAACCTAACCTATAAATACCACTTAATTCGTGGAAAAATGTAACACTTCGAATACGAGAAACCCTAATCGCCCCAGAACGTGCTGTTCGACCATTCCAACTTCATAGAGCGTTTCAGATCATTCCGAGTCAATTCATAACGTTTTCTAATCGTTAGGATTGATCTTGAATTCGTTCTCACTGATTGGATCGCCAATCAAATAGGATTCCGCACTATTTGATTCGGTACAACGAAGAATCAGTTAGTACTCCGTACGTGCTCGGTCCTAACAAGTGGTATCAGAGCCTTGGCTCTTGATTCTTCGTTGATTCAATCGTTTTTGTGAAAAAGTCTACGTTTTTACGCAAAAAGATTCATTCTTTTGGCTAAAATCGAGTCTTTACGTTTGCATGTTCTGAAAAGTCAGTGTTTTTCGAGTTTCAGCCGTCTAGGGTGCAAAGAATTGCGTTCTAGGTCAAAAGTGTTCAGAAATCATGTTTTCAGCCGACCCAGTCGCACGATTATCTCAATCGTACGACTGAACTCATTCGCCCAGTTCTTTCGCACGTTTTGAGTCATTCGCCAGTCCATTCGCCCGGTTGAGTCAATCGCAGTGTCAATCACCCGATTGAGTCAATCGCTCACTCCAGTCGCACATTTGAGTCGTTCGGTCTGTTCAGTCGTCTAAATCTCTCAGTCGTCTGTTTTCAATCGTACGTTTGAGTTCAATCGCTTGTAGCCCATTCGCACAGCAGTGTAATTCTCAAGTTAACTTAATTCAAAGATGGACTCAGAAAATTATGCCATGTCAGCTGGAAAGGATTCACGAATTCAGAATTTGTTGTTACTGGAAAACGAGATAGGGAACCATAACAAGCCACCTAAACTATTGACAATAGAGGACTTTCCACAATGGAGACAACGTTTTGAAATCTATCTTAATGGTGTAGATACTAACTTATGGAACTCTATTGAGGTGGGTTATAAAATACCAGTGGGGGCTGATGGTGTTCCTTTGACTTTGAGTGGACTCTCCGATACACAAAAGGTCGCCTACAATGCAGAGAAGAAGGCTTATGCTATCTTGACTCAGTCCATTCCCAAGCCTATTTTTCATCAATACTCAGAGCACAAACAAAGTAAGAAATTGATGGAAGTCCTTGAAAAGAGGTATGAAGGAAATTCTAACTTAAAGGCACTGAAAGGCAAAGCTTTGAAGAAGGAGTTTGATAACTTCTCAGCAATTGGGAATGAAAGCTTAGATGAGATCATTGATCGTTTCTACCATCTGATGAGTGAACTTAACACTCATGGTGTTAAGACTTCAATGGAAGACAAAGTTTTAAGCTTGGCAGATGGTCTACCTGCAAAGTGGGATTCGTTCATCTCTACTCTTCGATACAACTCAGTTTTAGAAACCCTGGATATCAATGACTTTATTCTAAAACTGAAAGAGGAGGAAGTGCGACAAAAATACAAGGCTAAGAAGGGTTCTTATGCTCAGGACCCCTCACTCTACAATGTTGCTTCCACGTCCACCCCTGCTGCAAAGTCATCTGGTGCACCTTTGCAAACAGCCTTCGTGTCCAATGTCTCTTCAACTGTTGAACAAAGCTCATCATCTGCAAATGAAACTCTTGGTGCATCTGGAGCTAGTCAAAGCCCTATTGTTACTCAATCTGCAAAGTTAACTACAGAAAATCTGGGAAAGGTAACAGTGGAGGTTGCTAAAGAGCACATGGATCTTCTGGCTGCTGTTGTGCATTCTTATGATGGTTTGGTGGCAGGCAAAATTGGTAATTGCCACCTTGCTGATGAAGATTATGAGCAAGTAGATGAGAATGAGCTGGAAAGAATGGACATCATGTGGGCTCTTGCAAGCGCTGTCCGAAGAGCCAAGAAATTTGTGAAGAAAACAGGGCAGAACCTCGTGGCAACTAAAGATACAACTTTTGGTTTTGACAAGTCTAAAGTCACGTGCTTCAATTGTGGAGAGAAGGGCCATTTTAAAAGGGAGTGTTCAAAGCCAAAGAAAACTGGGAATGGAAATCCTTTTTCTTCGTTCAATAGACAAGATAGAGACAAGAATCCAGCATCCACGGGAAGTAATTCTAAAGCTATGGTAGCACAAGGAGATGAAGGACAAGACTGGTCCTTTAGATTCGTGTCTGATGAAGCTAACATAGCATCTGTGGAAGACTTGAATGAAGACTCGGCGAGTGAAGGCGAAAGCTCAGCCGAAGTTGATACTGCTGAATTGGAAGAGACGTTTGATGCTGTTGATGAAATAGTCAAGAATGAGTTGAATTCAGAATCTGAAGCACAAGCTACGTCTCAGAATGCTTTCATGGCTGGAACATCGACATCCACACAGGTAAAATCTAAAGATGAACTATTTAATGAACATGTTTGTGTCGAATGTGATAAATTTAGAGAAAGCATTGATCTAAAGTTTGCTAGGTTATTAGAACACAATGATAACTTAGTAAATGACTTAAAACTGTGCTCAGAAGCTAATCGTATATTAAAACAAAATGAGAGCAGTTATAAAGAGAAGATAGATGCATTGCAGAAACAACTAAAGGAAACTGAAGTTGTTGTATTTAACCAAGAAAATGACATTAAATTCTACTTAAAGACCATTGAAGAAACTAAAAAGGAAAAAGCAGTCTTACAGGTAGAAAATGAGTCATTGCAACAAAAACTACATAATCTCGCGAGTTCTTCGCACATTTTGAAAAACTTGGTTAAAGAACGCAACAATGGGGAGGGATTGGGTTACAAGGTCGTTCCACCACCACATGAAATCCTTTTGAACGCAAAACAACGTCCAGTTAATAATAATCAAATTAAGGATCATATGGTGACAACTCCTTTGGTGAGTGATCCGGATACTGCAGTTCAGTCTGCTTCTTCGGATGCTAATCAGAAACTTTCAACATCGAGCAAGCTCAATGTTGAGAAACAGGTGGAAACAAATGTACAAACATCTTTTGGTTTGGAATCAAAGTCAAATATTACACAAACCAAGATTTCTAAATCCACTCAAGCTAAACCAGGTAAAAGGGATAATGCTCAACCTCAACGACAAATTAATCAAAATGTTAAACAAGTTAAATTTGTTAAAGAGGGTACATATTCAAAGATTGAGACCAAAAGACCCATTCCTGAGGTTTACTCACCGCCCCACAAGAGATCTCCTAGTCCTGATGAATGGAGATCCTGCTATACTTGTGGTAAGCGAGGTCATATTTCAACCAATTGTCCACGCTATCAGACACCAAGAATTAAAGTTGAGTTAACCGACAAAGTCAAAGTAGATTCAAAACAGCGATCTAAGACCCCGGTAAGATCAAAAACACCCATTAGGTATAAAACACCTTCTAAGACGTTTTCGTCCCCCCCTCGTGAAAGACAACACAGACAAGTCCCCGACAGGTCTGTGACACCGGCAAGAAAAACTGTTTCTGAATCTAAATCATATACTCAAACTGTTAATCAGCCTAAAGTTTATCATAAACAATCCTTACACAGGGACGGTCTATGGAAAGCTAAGACATCTGGTGTGTCTGACAGCCAGGACAATCTGAAAGTTGAGATTCCACCTACTGATAAAGGACAGTGGGTTGAATTCATGATGGTTGATTCCTCTGGGAAACCCAAGCCAGTCAAGGCTTGGGTCCCCCTCCTTAACTGATTGTTTTCAATTATGTGCAGGTTGTCCGCTACAGTGCTTCAACAAATACATGGATTGTGGATAGCGGAGCTTCCAGGCACATGACAGGAAACAAGTCCCTTCTTTTCAATGTAAAACAAATTAAAGGGGGACACGTTTCATTTGCTGGAAATAAAGGAGGATACATTACCGCTCAGGGCGAAGTAGGTAATGAGAAGGTAAAGTTTGATAAAGTAAATTTTGTCCAACAACTGGAAAACAATTTACTTTCAGTGTCTCAGATATGTGACAAGGGATTCAAAGTTATGTTTGACAACCGAAATTGTTACATACTGAAAAAGGAGATGGAGATTCCAGAGAAGCAGGTTTTGATGTCTGCATCCAGGTACAATGATCTATATGTCTTGGATATGTCTAATGCTTCTACTTCTGAATCTACAGCACAATGTTTCCTCTCAAAAGCTACAGAGAAGGACTCCATCTCATGGCATAGAAGGATGGGACACATAAATCAAAGGAAGATGAATCATCTGATTCACAACAACCTAGTTGAGGGAGTTACAGTCAAGAACTTCCAACTTCCTGATTTTTGTGTCTCTTGCAAGAAGGGAAAGCAGATCAGGAAATCTCACAAGACCAAGCACGTCAACACAATTGAGATTCCCTTGGAGCTGCTACACATGGATCTATTTGGTCCTGTAAGCACGAAGAGTATAGCAGGAGACTGGTACTGCTTTGTAGTCACTGATGACTACTCAAGATTCACCTGGGTGATGTTTCTGAAAGCTAAATCAGAGACGTTTGAATCATTCAAGGTGCTCGTCACGACTTTGGAGTCACTCTACAAACTGAAGGTAAGGAGAATTCGTTCTGACAATGGCACAGAGTTCAAGAATCAGTGGATGGATGCTTTCTGCAAGGAGAAGGGTATTGTTCACCAGTTCACCTCAGCATACTCGCCACAGATGAATGGAGTTGCAGAACGAAAGAATCGGAGTTTAATTGAGACTGCGCGAACCATGTTAGCTGATTCAAAGCTCCCAGTTCAGTTCTGGAATGAGGCAGTTGCAAATGCCTGCTACACACTTAATCGTGTGTTAGTAGTCAAAAGGCATGGTAAGACTTGCTATGAGCTACTTCAGAAAAGAAAGCCAAATTTGGAGTATCTGGAACCATTTGGTGCTCCATGTACATTACTGAAGAAGACTCAGGATGGCAAGTTCAGCGAAAAAGCAGATCAGGGAATATTCTTAGGATACAGCATCCCAGACAAGCGAGTTTACAATAATTCGACGGGTCAGGTAGAGGTGTGGTGCAATGTGGATGTTCAGAGATTCACCACACCTCCTGCTGGAAAAGGACCATCATCATTCTTTGATTATGATGGCTTTTTCAAATCCTTCAACCTTCCACAGCTTGATTCAGAGGATGATGCGGCTACCCAGATGATGTATGATGTTCTTAACTCACCGAATCTGGATTCAAGCAACATCACACCTACTACTGGTGCCTCAAGTTCTTCTCCAGCTCATGATGAGAGTGATGATTCATCAGATGATGAAGAAGCTTCTGCTTCTAACACTGAGCATACAGCTAATCAACACAGTGAATCATCAGCTGCTATACCAGCTGCAGGAAATCCGGATACTGAACCAGTAGTCACCAATATGGATAATGAGGTTGTGGTTCCTACCACACCAATGACAAGGATCAGTGTGAATCATCCCCCTCGTCTATCATAGGGGACATTCAATCCGGTGTGCAAACAAGAAATCAGCTGTACTCTACTGATTATGCGGCAGTCATGGAAAAGGGTTATGTAAATGACGGGGCTTTCTCATGTTTTGTTTCACAAATCGAGCCTAAATATGTCTGCGACGCACTGAAAGATGAGGCCTGGGTAAATGCTATGCAAGAAGAGCTACTACAGTTCAAGAAACTTGGAGTCTGGACTCTAGTTGACAGGCCGAAAGGAGTTAAGGTGATTGGTACCAAATGGGTACTAAAATGCAAGAGGGATGACCAAGGTGTTGTGATCAGAAACAAGGCACGCTTGGTTGTTCAAGGCTTCAGACAAGTCGAAGGCATCGACTACAATGAAGTCTTTGCTCCCGTAGCTAGAATGGAAGCTATTCGTATCTTTCTAGCCTACGCCTCTTACATGAAAATCAAAGTTTATCAACTGGATGTTAAGAGTGCATTCTTGCATGGGGAAATCCGTGAAGAAGTTTATGTCAGTCAACCCGAAGGATTCGAAGATCCTTATCATCGGGACAGAGTTTACAAGTTAGACAAGGCTCTGTATGGGCTACATCAGGCTCCTCGAGCTTGGTATGAAAAGCTCTCCACCCACCTGCTGAAGCATGGTTTTCGCAGGGGTGTGATTGACTGTACATTGTTTATCAAAGAAAAAGATGGTGACTTGCTTCTGGTGCAGATCTATGTGGATGATATCATCTTTGGATCTAGAAATGAAGCGTTATGCAAAGATTTCGAATCTGTGATGAAGGCAGAGTTTGAAATGAGTGCAATGGGAGAGATGAAGTTCTTCCTGGGATTACAGGTGGATCAAACATCTACCGGCATTTTCTTACATCAGTCCAAATATGTCGGCGATATTCTCAGTCGATTTGACATGGAAAATGCGTCTGCTGCCGGTACCCTCTCGCCACAAATCATGATGTGGCTCCTGATGAGAATGGGGATTTGGTGGATGCCACTATGTATCGTGGGATGATTGGATCTCTCATGTATCTCACTGACTCGCGTCCAGACATCATGTATGCAACATGTCTATGTTCAAGATATCAAGCAAAGCCAAAAGTGAATCATCTGATTGGGGTAAAAAGGATTTTCCGTTATCTGAAGGGTACTCCAACACTAGGTTTGTGGTATCCTCATGACGATGACTTCGAGCTTACTGCGTACAGCGATTCAGATTATGGTGGCTGCAAGATGAATTTCAAATCGACGTCAGCAGGGTGTCAGTTCTTTGGAAGACGGTTAGTAACGTGGCAATGCAAGAAGCAGACCTCGGTTGCCTTATCAACCTGTGAAGCTGAATACGTTGCTGCTGCAAGTTGCTGCTCTCAAATCATCTGGATTCAACAGCAAATGCGCGACTACGGTTTGAAATTTTCTAACACTCCTATTTATGTTGATAATTCTGCTGCCATAGCTGTCACTAAGAATCCTGTTCAACACCCAAAAACTAAACACATCGGGATTAAATATCATTTCATACGCGATTGCTATGAAAAACAATTAATTGATGTGATTAAAATTAACACGGATTTTCAGCGCGCTGACCTCTACACCAAACCGTTTGATAAACCAAGATTTTTATATCTTTTAGAGGTCAACGGCGTTAAAAAGAAAAGTGATGTAATTGCTGAAGAAGCAGATTCATAGTCCGACGTGTGTCTTTTCTTTATTTTTTTTCTTTTTCTTTTATTTTTAGATTTATTTTTTAATTTCCATGTCATATAAAATCCAAAAACACAAAAAGATTTTCTGTTTTAGAATTTTAGGGGGAGATTTATTTCAGTAGTTATTTACTTAAAAAAAAAAAAAAAAAAAAAAAAAAAAAAAAAAAGGGGAGGATAAGTTAAGCTGAAAAGGCATAGACAAATAGACTGGAAATGCGACTCGAGAAAACTGGAAAGTGATAGCACACAGGCACCGAGTTACTTGGAATATCAAATTGGTTTTTCGGTTTTAAACATAAAAATAATAAGTCAAAGAAGTCTAAGTCTAACAAAATGGGAATATGATAGAAGCTTTGACTGGTATTGTGATTACTTGGAGAAAATAGATCTAGGGTTGTGTAAGTACACAATACGATGTGTCAGTAGATTCAACACAATAGACCATTAGACATCATCAGTGAACAGGCTTAAACTAAATTTATTCAACCAGCTGTGGGTTCCCATGGTATCCCTGGTCTGCACAATCAATCAATGTCCAATAAGGGGTGAGGAGCAAGCAAATGCCACAAATGTGAGCAAATACCTGAAAAACAGAGCAAAAGATGACAAATGTCGTTTAAATAATGCATATGCAAATATGCTGCTCTAAGAAGATAAATAGGTATTGCACCTCTCTGCTGTGCGATGGCACTGACCTGAGGCTAAGCATAACCTATTTGTTCTAAGAATTCATTGTTGTTTGCGCCTCTCTGCTGTGCGATGGCACTGACCTGAGGTTTTGCATCTCTTTGACAATTTTTAGAACCAAATCTTCTAAGTCCTAGACCGCTCAAAAATCTCCTGAGGATGATTGATTACCATATACCTGTGGTATACACAAATACGGTTTGACCTAATTATTAAATTAATCGCTGATGTATGTCAAACGTCTGTGTATGGATTTAAGTGGACAAACATACTGACAATCGTCGTGGCTGCATCGCCTGATGTTCAAAATCAATAAGAATTACATATTAGTTCAAACATGATTCCCAGTTAGAACTTAGATGTCTTCCATAAGTGAAAAACTGTACAATCATGTCATGCAAAGTGTAATAAGCACTTAATGTTCCAAGTAATGGTATATATGCCTGTCTGATTCCACGAGAGTCCATTCCGGATAAAATGTTAATGCAAATAAGCTAGACAAGCCTCCCCTATCAAAATCACAAAAATATGTCTTTCTATTCATAGGTTAAGTTTCCGTTTAGTCCTAGTGTAATGTGTCGTGTCGGACTGTGTATATTGCTATCTGCTAAACATCACTGAAAGTGCTTAATGTCTATCTAAATAACTTGTTTCTGAAAGGTTAAATGGATCATGTCTGAGATGATCAATTGCACATAATGTTTTATAAATTGGTAAATAAACTAAGTATTAGTTCATACCTTAAAAATGGCACAAGGATAGACCAATCGCTCGACTGAATCTGATATGACCCAGTCGGCCGAATGGGGTGTACGATTGAATACAATCGTAAGATTGGGCAATGCGAATGAACCCAATCGGCCTGTTGAATGTGCCCGACTAGGTCAAACGTGCGAATGAGGTATGCGAATGAAACAAATCGAACGATTGGAAGTAACCGACTGAAATTGTCGTTTGGATGAACTTCAATCGCCCGATTGGAAATGAACGATTGGGTAGATGGCACGACTGAGACTCAGTCGTCCGACTGTTCAAGACGACTAGACTCAGTCGGCCGACTAACCAAGGCGACTAGACTCAGTCGCCCGGCTGGATTTTGCCCTAGTATAAAACCGACTAAATCAGAATCAGTCGTTCACTCTCCCAAATCGCCCCCTCTATTCGCCCGACCTAAGAAACCGCTGTCAAAATTTCATTCGATCCATATCTGCTCTTGTTTACATGTTCTAACACTCATTGTTGATCATACAGGTACTACTCAAGGTGTTCTATCGATAACACTGATCAATGATGTTCAAAATCTCTCAAAATTCAGACCAAACAGTAACCGAACACTTAATGAACAAATAGGCTATTCAAACTAGCTTAAACGTTCGAATAGAAGTTAGAACATGGTTTATCGGTAGTTTCCGAGTGTAATGAGCTAAATTTTGACGTTTAACTTCTAGTATAGCTCAAAACACGAATTTGAATGGACAAACTGTCGAGTATGCGACTGGACACGCTGATGAACTCCAATCGCCCGACTGAGAAGACGATTAGTCTCAGTCGCCCGACTGAGCTGAACGAATGAATCAAACGCACGACTATGCTCATACGCTTGACTTAGTCGCCCGTATGAATAAATTCATCTTTCAAGATTCATTCGTTCCACTCAGTCGCACGGATAAGTTCATTCGGTTGCTCAGTCGCCCGACTAACCAAAGTGGGAAACTCATTGATTTTGTTTACTTTCTTCCACATGTACTAACGTAAACTTACATTGTGTGACAGATGGCGAGTCGATGGGTTATGAGCACGAAGCACAACATTTGTGCACATTTGGACTTGACTTCTAGGAATGCTGCTGACTTTTCAGGCATTATCACTTTTCTGAGAAGATCGAGGATATACCGAGCAATCTCAGCACAGTGTACACCATACCGATCGATGCAGCAGTCGTTTTGGGAACATGCGGTGGTAGACAGATCCAGAGAGCCTTATACCATTAGAAGCACTGTACTTGGGCACACTATCGAGATAACAGAAGAGGACTTAAGGACGGTCCTGGAACTAGGAAATGATGGTGAATGTCCTGTTCGTCTACATCCCATGGCAGTCAGAGGGTGCTTCCTTAGAGCTAAGTATACTGGGGACATAAACTCAGGGATGCTCAACAAGAGCAATCTTTGCCCTCAGTTCAAATACTTAGCCCATGTATTGCTAAGGTGTATTGCCTCGCGAAAAGGAGGCTTCGACGAGCTCTCGGAGCAAATGCAGAATGCCTACGCTGCATTAGTGCTGAACCATCCTTTCAGCTTCTCCAGAATGATCTTCACTTATCTAGTGGAGAATATAGAAGTTAAGGGAAGAGAAGGATTCTGTATGTATCCCCGGTTCTTACAAATGATTTTTGATCAGAAGCTCCCTACGTTGCCAAAGCAGAAAGAGGATGCGGTTATGCTTGAGGTGATGGATGATACCACCTTAGGCAGAATGAAGGTTTACCGGGGAAAGCAGGTCAAGCCCCCGGTAAGACGTTTGTTTGGGCATCTGGCCCGTGAAGACTATGTGGCGCCAGCTAGGAGAAAGTGGCGTCACGAAGATAGTGACTCTGATGTAGAGCATGTGGCTCTACCCTCCGATGACTCCGATGATGATGACCAAGGATCTGATCAGGGTGGAGATGGTCAAGGAAGACCAGAGACAGCTCCAATCCATCCTGACTTCATGCAGGAGGAGGAGGAATCAGACGAGGCACCACTAACCCGGACAGTGGGTAGTCGGGTAGTGGCAACCGAGGAAGGTCTGCGGGCGGTTGGTGGACGCCCAGGAGAGACTGGGAGCTCTGTTGCTGACCCATCATATAACCCAGTATCTCCCAGCAGCCAAGGGGGAGCCTCCGGGTCAAAGGGGAGTAGAAGGAAACATATGGCTCGCCCTCATGGGATGAAGTCTAAGCGCAGAAGGATCACACTTATCACTACCTCCTCTGCACCCACTACCTCTACCACAGCTACCCCAGTCACTACATCCACCACACCTCAAACCACCACCACTACTGCACCTCCTGCTCATACTTACACATCCACTGCCACCACCACTGTACCACCATCTACAGCCTTTACCTCTCCTCCCATATTCACCACAGCCACCACAACCACCACTACTCAACAAACAGGTCCCTCACTGTTCCCATCCAGCTCATTCATCCCACCAGTGTCTGTTGTAGAGCAGCTTGCTGCCCTAAACAGCATGGTGGTTAAGCTGATGGCATCTGATGCTGAGAAAACGGCTCAGTTACAGCAGCTGAGAGAGTTAAGTTCCTCTCAAACTGCTGAGATTCATCAGCTAAGAGAGCAGATTTCTTCTCAAGCCCAGGTGATCACCTCACAGACAGATCAGATCACTGGGTTACTTCAACATGAGGCAGAGACAGATGCTAAGTTGGGAAAGCTGAAGGAGGCTCACAAATCTCTGTTACTTAAGTTAAAAGACACTCAAAGTGAGCCCCTTAAGATAGGAGAAGGGGATGATGATAATGATGATAATGATGATAGTGATGATGAAGAAAATGATGAGGAAGATGATGATGAAGATGATGAGGATGATGACAATGATGATGATGGTAGTGACGAAGAAAATGATGGTGATGATGAAGGAGAAGGAGGAGCACCTACCGGAGATCAAAGTGAGAAGGCAGCAGGCGAAAGGCGTTCTAAACGCCGACATGATCAAGAACCCTCTTCGTCTGCTCCAACTGGAGAAACTCCTGAAATCCAAGATAAAAGTACTGTTTAGTTATTCTTGTTTATGTAATTAACAGACTTTTGTAATTGAAATTAATGTTATATTTATTTAATGAATGTCTATATTGTATGTTAATGATTGAGCTTGATTGCTTACTAATAAAGTTCTGTGTTGCATGTTTAAATCAAGCAGATCCAAACTTCAAACGAGATGAATATGATGTTGAACCCTTACAGCAGGTCAAGAGTCAGTTAACTATGATTCTTGATCTGCAGGGTATCGTGAGAAGATCAGTTGAATACACTCCTGAGGAGGGTGAGATTATTCATGGCTTCACAAAGGAGCAGTTAGCTGAGATATTCAAGCTTAACGCCGATGAGATTGTAAAAGATGCTCCTGAAGTCCAAGTTGACAGTGATGAAGAGCTACACGATATTGATGAGATTGAGATTGAGGACATCACTGATCAACATTATCCAGCGTATACAGACTCTGAAGGTCACGTTATTCCAAATTTGGATGACCACCTAGTTAGTGAGACATTTACCACTCTGGAAAAGATGGAAGCAGAAAATGACAAACAAGAGGATACAGCCCGAGCTACTGAAGAAGAAGTTAAAGAAAGAAAAGCAGAGTGGGCTGCTTGTTTTGCAGAGCTTCGTGCCCAGAGAGATGCTCCAAAGTTTGATGCCTACACCAAACTCTATAGAGTGAAGAAACATCAGAAGGTGTCTGGCAAGATCATATCTTGGGCATATTTTGAAGATCTTAACGCATATGCAGTTAAGAGGGAGAAAGGTATCGAGTACTTTAGATTCCCACACGATCTAAAGACTCTACCTGGTTTTGAGCTCAACCAACTGGCAAAGCTGAAGTTGTTGTATGCTGATCCGAGGAAAATGTCAGGTTGGTTTGAAGCTGTGTTAAAGAGAGAGTACCACACCCGGTGGGTGAACTTCAGGCCTCAGCAACCTACGAGGTACATTCGAAGGTCTGAAGTTGATCCACGAACCGGAAAGCCAAAGGTTGTATTGAAGTGGCGTCCTCCGCGCACCATGTCGAAGATCCCTTTAAGGGAAATGCCTCAGGATATCACTTCACATTTCAAATGGTGGTACTATGATTGGCGAACAGCTGAAGCAGTCATAGTGTTAAACAGAGATGGACAGATGGATGTCATCCGGGTATTTGACCCAATGTGGCTCACGAACTTGTCAGCTAATGATGTCTATACACTCTACAAGTGGCCTCTGTTCTATGACTCGCAGGATATCGTACAAGCTCTCCAGTATCAGCATGTCATACGCCTTTGCTTTGTATTTGAAATACATGCAGGGGTAACCCGAGAGGAGAAATTCAAGAAGTACGAAGAGGTTATGGGTATTGCAAGACATTAGAGGAATCTAGGTCCAAGGGGGAGTTTGTTGATACATGTGTCCCTAGATTCTGAGTTGAATGTAAAATGTCTTGACTATGTGTAATTGAATGATGCTTAATGAAATACATGTGGTTGGTTATAATGTTTACATATTTCATTAATGGGTTAAGTATTGACTAATTATATAGGTTTGGTTTTGTTTGAATAGGTATGCATAATGTTGTAATGATTAACACATTCAAACTTAACATGATATAGTTATCATGCGAATGGGCCATGCGAATGGACCATACGCATGAATAACTTCATGCGAATAGCTCAGTCACACGACTGAAGCATGAGATTGAACCAGTCTTACGATTGAAGTCTCAGTCGTACGTATGAGTCAACCGCATATCTTAATCGCACGACTGAACCATCCGAATGGTTCAGTCGCCCGAATGAGAAAACCTAACCTATAAATACCACTTAATTCGTGGAAAAATGTAACACTTCGAATACGAGAAACCCTAATCGCCCCAGAACGTGCTGTTCGACCATTCCAACTTCATAGAGCGTTTCAGATCATTCCGAGTCAATTCATAACGTTTTCTAATCGTTAGGATTGATCTTGAATTCGTTCTCACTGATTGGATCGCCAATCAAATAGGATTCCGCACTATTTGATTCGGTACAACGAAGAATCAGTTAGTACTCCGTACGTGCTCGGTCCTAACAGAGTCTTTCTTGTAGTGTAAGATGATGTTTAGTAGTACAATTATATAATTTTTAAAATTCTATCATTTACATATAATCACATGAATGGAAGTTATTATAATTTATAATTATTTTAAGATGAATTATTATTGAAAACATTTGTATCGTATAATTGTGATATTATTTATAAAAAGGCGTGATTTTCATTCAATTAACTTTATTATATCAACTATTAAGAAATTTTCTGTTATCATAAGCAAGTGTTTGGATATGGATGTAGAAAGACAAACTTGTTTGTAAGTAAGTTATGTTATGTTTCGTGGGGGGCAAAACTATCAAGATCATGCGAAGGGGACGTTAGGCATCATAATGTGTCTATATGATGTCGGTTTGTCAAGCCTAATAAAAACAATTTATAAGGTTCCAAACTCACCTAAGATAGCTAGGGTAAGTCGGGTCGATCCACAGGGAATATGTGGAAAGTTTTGTAGTTTAAATCTAAAAGTTGTAGCTTGATTACAAAAACTTAATAAAAATGACTAATCGAGAAAAGTAACGAACTTTATGATTAATTGAGTTGCAAACAATAATGTAAAAGGGTAATCTTCTCCGGATTCAGGTTTACTACTTAGATTTGCCTTGAGTGTTCATAAAAGTCATATAAGCTTAACGGGTTGATTTGGGTAAAAACAATAGATTGAATAAGACTGTTGTTAAAGAACTACTCGAATCATATCTTATGTTTGTGATACTCAATCCCATCCAACATTAACGTTTCCAGATGAAAAGAAATCTAAAACAATCAAAGTGGAACAAGTGAATTGAAAGCAACACACATATTTTAGAGTTTTCAACCAACAAATAATGTACTCGGCTTAAACTACCGTGTTCAAACATTAACTCAACCACAAATCATCAAGAACAAATCATAGTAGTAAACCTTACTACCCAAAGAAGATTACTAGGAGATTAGCTAGACATGGTAATGAAGAACACCAAATCAAAATCAAGATTAAACATCAAATCTAATGTTAATGGATCAAACCGAATGATTAAAATCACTTGAAAAGCCTTGAAATCGCCTCTCGGGAGCCTCCTGGAGCCTTGGGGACGAAAGGGGGCGACTATGGAGGTGTAGAATGAGAGATATCTTCAAAACCTAATTTTTTCGGCTTTTAAACGAGTTCAGCACGCGTGGCCACCGTAAGACGTCTCCCCACCGTAAGTTACGGTGGGCACCTTCTGTTTTTCAGCATGTTTCGGCCGTAAGGCATCCAACCCACCGTAAGTCATGGCCGACCAACTTTGTCCAAATCTTGTCTTCTTCATAACTTCTTCGTTCGGACTCCGTTTTACTCCCCGTTTGCGGCCACATTCTCGTAATGAATTCTCTTTCATCTCATCTATCATGATCTTTGATTATCATCCATGTGCATTCTTCAAAACTCCTCAAATGATTGCGTTTAACCTACAAAACATCAAATCCTCATAGTTAACTTGTTCAACACAATCTCTTACACTTGACCATACTAAATGCATTAAATTTAACCACTTAATCATGATAAACCTCATTCCAAACCCCTAGCATCACATCCCCACACTTGTTTCTCGCTTGCCCTCAAGCGAGGTTGCTTTTAAGAATCAAGAATTCAAGTCAAACAAAAATTAGGTGAGAACATAGACACACACATACCAAACTCAATTAAGATTCATGGGCATACCCAATTCCCAAGTTAGCAACTATGACCCGTTAACAACCACAAACCTCTAACCCGCTGGACTGCCTAACTAAGATTCTCAAACTTTAGGTGGTTCCCTTGCACATATCATACCCCTCACAATAAAACTCTCCACTCGGTGTAATTTCTGGCCCGACCAAAGATGTGCCGGTATTTATGAAGCACTCAAGCAATGATGAAAACTAGTGAGCATAGGCTTGTAAAACAATCAAATCTCCACTCACTAACACGAGATTGCACACCAATCATGAGGGCTTTTCAAAGGTTGTAATGTTAGGCTTAGGTTCGGGTAGGGATAATTTAGGGTATAGTGACTAAAGTGATGAAAAACTTGAGTTAACTACTTTATTCAACGACTTCAAACCCTTTAACTACACTTTATTCCAAAGCACAAATTTTTTTTTGTCTTGTCTAATACTTCCGTCTTTCAACTTCACTATTTCGACATAATTTTCTTTTCTTTCCATTTTTTTTTCTTTTTTTTCTTTTTTTTTAGAATAAAACTTAACAAAACATAACGGGATTTACTATGCTTAACAATCCCCAACTACAACTTCAAAATATTATATCAAATCAAACTTAACACTACTACCATTAATTAACTCAAGTTCCATCACATGGGTAAACAAATGAATAGGCTACACAAAAGACTAGTGGGTTAAGAAGTTTAGTGAAACAATTGAATGGGAGAAGGCTCAACATTTGCTACTACGGTTAAACGTTAAATAGATGGGTCCTATGGGGCTATCCTATGGTTAATCCTAATGCCTCAATCATTTTAATAGGAATCCCGGTTTCAAGCTTCAATATGCACACGCTCCACAAGTTCTACCATTAGACTGCATCATTGCACACTCAAACAAGCAAATATATCTAATAATATCAAATAATAGGCTTCTCACATATGGAAACAGTGGGATCGGCTACCGACATGACATGTGCAAGTTTACTACACCCAAGGTTTGCCACCCCTAGCTAGGCATTCCCTTTCCAACTTCTATTAACCGACCGGGTTGAAACCTTTGGGGAATTAATCATGACCAAGAACCTTAACCAATGATTAGTATTTTTAGAGAAAAATGTTAAAAAAAAAATTTTCAAATTTTCAAATTTTGTCCAAATTTCCATTTCTCCAAAATATGTGTCTCCCTATGAATCTCCCATCCCCACACTTGGGATACAGTGTCCCCAATGCATGGTTGTTTCAAATTCAACATGATTTCTTGTTATCTTTACCAACCCCAAACACTCCCCCCAGTGCAAAACAAAAATAGCAAATAAAGTCAAAGAAAGTACACATGGACCTGATGACAGATGATCTGATAGTGCTTCAATCTTGTTACATGAAGATAATGGGTAAACTTGTTAACCACCTCATCAAATATGCTATTAAAATTCCATGTGCTTCCCCACACTTGCATGTTTGCATCGGCTTGAAGCTAAAACGCTAAAACAAAAACTAAAAAAATTAATAACACTCACTTTCGTAGGAATCACGGTTGCATTTAGCATATGCAACAAGCCTTTTAAACCTCTCGATAGACCCGAGTGGATGAGTGAAGTCTCGTGAGGGTTTCTAGTGAACACGCCCACAAAGCTGCAAACAAAAAATATCATAAAAATAACTAAAAATTACAAACATCTCAGGTTGCCTCCCAAGTAGCGCTAAGTTTTAGGTCTTCAGCCAGACAATACCTGTCACCACTCATGGTGGTCGAAAGTGGCGCTTGCCTTCTGAGAGTTCTATAATTGTTTGCTTTTGTTGATCTAGCGGTTTCCTAACGTCATCCAAACATGGACCGAACATCGTTGTCTTAACTTGAGCATTTTTAGGATCAGGTGGATCACTAACTTTTTTCTTCCATTTTGGCTTCTCATGCTTTAATTCCATCTCCATCACTGGCTGTTTATTTTCTTTTGAATCTACAAACTCTGTCAAGTCCACCTGTTTATCCGTATCATACTTGCAACCATTATCAAAAGTTATGTGCTCGTTTACATGTGAGATATAGGGAGGAACACACACGTTAGTCACATTTGTATCAAAAAGTTTATCATTAACAAGATAAGTGATCGCCTTGGAAAACACATTAAAACATAACTTACGAGTTTCACATGCCATATCAATTGTTCCATCCTGACAGTTGATTTGAGCATTGGCAGTTGCCAAAAATGGTCGCCCTAAAATAACCTTTTGTTGCTCGTTTGAATACACTGGTGCATAGTCAAGCACCATAAAGTCCACCGAGTAGTAGAAATCTCCTAACTTGATGATCACATCTTTTACCATCCCCTAGGACGTTTGCAGGTCAAGTCAGCTAACAACACGGTAGTGTCAATCTCCTGTAAAGGGCCAAACTCATATTGATCATATAGTGCACCAGGCAAGATACTAACACCTGCCCCATAATCCAAGAGCGCCCTTTTTATCTTAAGCTTTCCTACTTTGATTGGAATGATGGGTTCTCCTGGGTCACTCTCTTCTACTCCATCGACTTCATTTTTCTTACCTGCAACTTGTTTTGATAAAAAAGTAAAGTCGTCAGTGAAAATTTTAGCATCGGGGAGGATACTAACCGAATTAATGTTGACATTTTTCATGTTCTTTGTGGCTGTCCCTTGATGTTGTGGATTCATTATCGTATCACTTGGTAGCTTCCCTGGGGCTTTCTTCAAAATTGCAACTTCCTCAGCCAACTGCCCCACTTGTTTTGATAAAGCTTCAACACTCTTGTCTCTAACCTCATTGGATTTCTTCATCTCCTTCATGAACTCCAACAATTCCCTGTTTATTGGCTCTGAATTTCCTCCTGATCCACTCTGATCCTGGTTATGCTGATAATTCCTTTGACCACCCTGTTGTAACTTCCTTGAGTGTATTGATTACCCTGACCCATTGACCTGTTCTGATATTGCTGATGTGAAGGACCTTGAAAATTTGGATTCAACTGGTTGTCTGGGTTACCATACCTCAAATTAGGGTGATTCTTCAAACCGGGATGATAAGTATTATTATTAGTGTTGTTACTGTATGGTCGCCTATCACCCTGTACATAATTCACCTCTTCCAACCCCTCATCAAACTCTGGACAATCTCTGGCAGTGTGTCCAGCTTCACCACATCCCTGACATATAGTAAAAGAACTTGTAGCCTTTACTGTAGCCTTACCTGATGACTGACCCAACTTGGAAGTCCTTCTATCCGAATCATCAACCACATTCCTTGATTTCCTCCGAGACTGAGCTTGCCTTTTTGAATGTATACTCATCCGTTCCAATAACTCCCAATCATCATCCTCAGTATTAGTCATGAAGGTTCCTGCACTCGTTGAATTCACATCTCTTACATCTTCAGCAGATAACCCATCATAAAATGAAGAAATCAACTCCCATTGAGGAATGTCGTGATGTGGACAAGTTCTCAACAACTCCTTGAATCTGGTCCAGGCTTCATGGAATGGTTCATCTTGTTTCTGATTGAATGTACGAATGGCATTTCTAGCTTCACTTGTCTTCTGTGGTGTATAGTATTCTTCTAGGAATGCCTGCTGCATTTGCTCCCAGGTGTAAATGCTGGCAGCAGGTAGGGAATGAAACCACTTCTTCGCATTTCCCTTCAATGTGAACTGAAATAGCACTAACATCACTTCTTCGGGTGTAAAACCTTGTGCCCCAATAGTCTCACAAATGGCACTAAACTCGTTCAGATGCAAATAGGGTTCTTCCTTGGACAGTCCATGAAACTCAGGAAGAATGGCCAGACTATTAGACCTAATCTCAAATGACTTCCCTCTAAATTGTGGCCTGACTATGGGTGATGAAGCTCCAGCAATGGTAGGGCGAAAATGGCTATCAACCCCTTGTACAATGGCTTGGCGGGGTTGAAGCCCGGGGTTTCGATTTGCCAGAGGAAATCTTTGTCTTCTACCTTGAATTTGGCCCTGATTTTGCCTATATTGCCTCGGTTGTTCATTCTGTCTGTATCGGCCTTGGTTGTTATTAGGTTCATAGTATTGCACATCCTCCTCAACATACTCATCTTCATTCCCATCACTTCGTCCATCTATGTCATCATCCCAAGTATGGATGCTCAATCTGTCAAATCTATCCTCTTCAGCCTCGATCCTATTAATCCCCCTTTGATGTCTCATATTCTGCCTTGGAGGTCCATGTTGGTAGGGGTTTTGCCTTGGTTGAGGATAAGGATTTTGTCTTTGAGGTGGTAGGTTGTGGGCAATTGGGTTTTGTGCTTGTGGCTGCAAATTTGGGTAGGGTAATGGGTCATTTGGTTGGTTTGGTGGAGGTTGATCAATTGGTGGATTTGGCGGTTGGTCATTGGGTGGATTTTGGTTAAGTGGTGGTGGTGGTGGGTTATGTTCCATCTTGCACTCTTTGACTGCTCTTGATGATTGAGTTTTTGCACGGGATTGTGCTCGATTTCTTCGAGCGGTCTTTTCAACTTCAGGATCAAAAATTAACGGGGACTTGTTCCTTGCGTACCGGGTATGCATGCACGGAGCTGTCACCTGCACATACAAGCACACCTAGCGTAACAAAGAAGAGAAAGTAAATAAAACAAGCTAAACAAGTAAAGACTTAAACTTGACACTTTGCGCACTAATTCCCCGGCAACGGCGCCATTTTGATGTCGGTTTGTCAAGCCTAATCAAAAACAATTTATAAGGTTCCAAACTCACCTAAGATAGCTAGGGTAAGTCGGGTCGATCCACAGGGAATATGTGGAAAGTTTTGTAGTTTAAATCTAAAAGTTGTAGCTTGATTACAAAAACTTAATAAAAATGACTAATCGAGAAAAGTAACGAACTTTATGATTAATTGAGTTGCAAACAATAATGTAAAAGGGTAATCTTCTCCGGATTCAGGTTTACTACTTAGATTTGCCTTGAGTGTTCATAAAATCATATAAGCTTAACGGGTCGATTTGGGTAAAAACAATAGATTGAATAAGACTGTTGTTAAAGAACTACTCGAATCATATCTTATGTTTGTGATACTCAATCCCATCCAACATTAACGTTTCCAGATGAAAAGAAATCTAAAACAATCAAAGTGGAACAAGTGAATTGAAAGCAACACACATATTTTAGAGTTTTCAACCAACAAATAATGTACTCGGCTTAAACTACCGTGTTCAAACATTAACTCAACCACAAATCATCAAGAACAAATCATAGTAGTAAACCTTACTACCCAAAGAAGATTACTAGGAGATTAGCTAGACATGGTAATGAAGAACACCAAATCAAAATCAAGATTAAACATCAAATCTAATGTTAAAGGATCAAACCGAATGATTAAAATCACTTGAAAAGCCTTGAAATCGCCTCTCGGGAGCCTCCTGGAGCCTTGGGGACGAAAGGGGGCGACTATGGAGGTGTAGAATGAGAGATATCTTCAAAACCTAATTTTTTCGGCTTTTAAACGAGTTCAGCACGCGTGGCCACCGTAAGACGTCTCCCCACCGTAAGTTACGGTGGGCACCTTCTGTTTTTCAGCATGTTTCGGCCGTAAGGCATCCAACCCACCGTAAGTCATGGCCGACCAACTTTGTCCAAATCTTGTCTTCTTCATAACTTCTTCGTTCGGACTCCGTTTTACTCCCCGTTTACGGCCACATTCTCGTAATTGAATTCTCTTTCATCTCATCTATCATGATCTTGATTATCATC
The DNA here is from genome assembly GCA_024085815.1 of Flaveria linearis. Classification (NCBI taxonomy): domain Eukaryota; kingdom Viridiplantae; phylum Streptophyta; class Magnoliopsida; order Asterales; family Asteraceae; genus Flaveria; species Flaveria linearis. The sequence goes on along the minus strand of CM044005.1, from coordinate 6,525,261 downwards.
CATGTGCATTCTTCAAAACTCCTCAAATGATTGCGTTTAACCTACAAAACATCAAATCCTCATAGTTAACTTGTTCAACACAATCTCTTACACTTGACCATACTAAATGCATTAAATTTAACCACTTAATCATGATAAACCTCATTCCAAACCCCTAGCATCACTATACAAATATAATATCTCAATGGGAAGACTTATATATACATACATACATACATATATATATATATATATAATATATATATATATAGGATGAGGTTAATTTGAGAACCCATGGTTTATGTCAAAACCCTTTAACCCCTATGTCAACCCTTGATCTCTAAAGCAAGTTTTGATCCAAGGGCCAGAAATATTTGTAATTAACTTAATGTGTTGCAGGTTTGACTTCAACTTTAAAGGGTATGTTGGTAATTTAACATTGTCCTTGAACTACTAAACCATACAGAGTATGGGTGCTCCCAAAAAGCAACCGTCATATCACTCAATCTTCACAACCACCCCCCTTTTCAAATTTTTTCATAACCGAATAGATTGAAAACAGTTTACATTTGTGAAAGGAGAGATTCCTAGCCTTCAAAAATTTCATTTCCGCTTTTTTGTTCCTTGTTCGCGTGCTTCATAATAGATCAACGGTAAGATTTCAGAAGTAAAATTGTGAAATTCGATTTGGGTTTGCCTTCAAATCGGCGGAAAACAGTTCATAGGAGAAGGATTATCATCTTGATTCGGAAGAAAAAGGAGGAGACGACAAAGGGGTAAGTCCTTTAATTAGTAAACCGTGCCCTTAGAAATTGCATTCCTAAATGTATTATGGTAGTTAATTTTTGAAATTAGTTAAAGCTTGTGATGTTTGCAGCCAACTGTACACACTGTAGATATGATTTTGTTTTTGTTGTCGTTCAAATTGCTGCAAACCCTAAAAAATGTGATTTTGTATTTTGTTTATGTAAGCAGTGTGATGTTATGTTCATCATCCGTTGTATGTAAACAAAACTCACATTTTTCTAGATTGATAATAATTTAAACGTATATGTCTGTGTTAATGACATATTCTTTGTTCAAATGAACCAGAGGAGAAATATGAGGTTAGTGAAGATTCAATTTGGGAACCTATTCCTTATATTACATAAGAATATACGTTCTTGTTAGTTGTAAGATTCCTTTTGTTTTGAGGATCTAAAAGTATAGCAACAACACGCATAAGAACGATATAACATATTGGTGGTAATGTTTTTTCTGGACATAAGTATATTTGGTTGTTCATGAAGTTATAAATTTTCATTTAGAAAATGTTTTCTCTTTTAGCGAGTACATTGTAATGAATTGTAAGCAGGGTGTAAATAAGAAATAAATTCCTTAAAAATGATTTAGACACTGTTCTGTTGTTTATTCGTTTGTAATTCTTATGTAGTACTGATTGTGTCCTTAGTCAAACCATAGATTCATTGTAGTGTAAAATGTATATAGTGTGTCAGTAGTACAATTAAAGAAATGTAGAGCCATTTGAAGCAGTCAACATGGTAATTTTTTTAATGTATCCTTTGTAAGCCCATGTAAGAAAAGATAGCGGGGGCTTATAAGATGAAAGAACGTGTGGTATTAGTTTTGGTTGTAAGTTAAATTAGTTTGACTGAATATCGAATCCGGTTTTATTATAAGTCAGTAGTCCTGTTAGTTATTCTTTTCTGAGATTCACTGTAGGAGACTAGGAGTAGGTGCAAGTGTGTAAGCATATGTATTTACATGTAACCACATGTAACTGGTAACAAAAAAATACAGTTCAGTCAACATGTGGTCTGTATCTTTGCAAACCCCTATTTTATAGAACCCATTGTTTCTGTAATAACCCTTTAATCGAATTGTGAACCATTGATCTGTAAAGTAAATGTTGATCTAAGGGCCAGAAATTTTTTTTATTAAAATATTCATTGTTGCAGTTTTGAGTATCCCTTTAAAGGGTATGGATGTAATTTCACATTTGTCTTCTAGTTGTAACCGTACATAGTCAACCACCCCCCAAAAATAACCAACACATTTATCAAATTCACAACCACCCCCATTTCAAATTTTACATTTCAGAGAAGAATTCCCCCACCCCCAAAATTCCGTTTCCATCTATTGTTCCCTGTTCTTCTACGTCAAAATCGAGCGACGGTGACCTTTTAGACGAAACATTGGTTAATCGATTTTAGCTTTTGTGTGCAGGTGACGGAAACCGTTAATAGCAAAGGAGGATTCATTCTGCTAGAAAAAGAAAATGGAGGAGGCGACAATTGGGTAAGTGATTTGATTAGTAAACCGTACGTTTAAATTGAAAAATGGCGTTCTTTAATCTGTTATGCTTGTTAATTTTTTGAAATTTAGTAACACTTTCTAATGTTTGCTAGCAATTGTTAACACTATCGATTTGCTTTACTTAGTTCTTCATTCTAAGGCTGTGAACCCTAAAAAAGTGTTTTTGTGTTTCTTATGTAATCGGTGTCATGTTATGTGAAGACGTCAATATTTTGTTTTACAAAACTCCAAAGTTTGTTTATTTGCTAAAAAACGACCCGTGTATGTTTGTGTTAATGACTGTTTATGTTAAATGAAACTGAGAATAATGTTAAAGTACTGAAGATTGGAATTGGGGGTTTTAATGGGCTAGACTATATATGGGTTGTATGGATAGTATGATACTCACTTTGTCCTAAACCATCACTTTTTGTGTTATATGGTTTTCTGTTTTTGAAGTTGGTATGTCATTTCACTCTCAGGAGTTATGGTTTTTTTTGGTTGTTGTGTGATGTAATTGATGTTAGGTACATATTCTTGGTTGATATTGATTGAAAAAGTAAGGTATAGCTTATTTTGGAAAATCGAATTCTATACTGTCTATAGTAATTCATTAAATGTAACATTGTTTCAAGTATTGCATTTGAGGCAATCCGTTAGGAATTTAAAATTGAAGTCTTGTAATGTATGTTATAAGTCTATGTAAAAAAGTTACTTGAGTAGTTAAAAAAGGGGCGGGACATTTTTGTTTGATTGATAAGATGAAATTACGTGTTGTTTTGATTTATGTTTAATTAAATTGAGATTCACTGACATTAAAATCCGGTTTTATTAGTAGTGCGTAGTCATGTCATTTTTTGTTATTGGAAGTTGACTGTACTGTTCAGTAAAGTTATGTAAACACATGTAAGTAAGGTAATAACATGTAGTAGAAAAGATTAGACAACGCCCCGAATACGTTCAAGTATGAATGTATGTACACCGGCAAATTAGATTTATTATGTATAATTAAACTTAAATTACTATTAGAAAGAAAGAAAATGTGTACCCATTGTAGGACTCACTCCAACTCCCATCCTGCATATGTAGATACATTTAAGTCGTACTGATTCGTTAGCTGTTACGTATTTTTTGGGAATGTAACAGAAAGGAAGGCAGTAAGAATATCCTTAATGCAAGTAATTCAAATAAATGGAGGCACTCTACAGGTTTGTATTAAATGCACCACCTATATTTTGTAACTTTGTAACGAAGTTTGAATAAGAACTATGTCTTAGCGCATTAAGATTAATTGTAATAAACAGTTCGTAGCAGTGAAAGAATAGCTCGTAAATGTTTCAGTCGTTTTACAAACACTACCGGGACCGCTATAGAGATAGACAGTGGTGAACAAAGTAACCAAGGTTTGTTTGTAATTACGTAATCATATTTTGTTTATATATTAGAAACGTTTATAACCTTACTAACCATAAGAAAAAATACATTGTTATAAAAAACACGTACATTAATCATTATTAGGTTGGTAACTACAAAGTGACAAACTTTTGAACACCAAAAAAGGGATTGAATGAATATTATAAAAATTTGAGAAGCATTTAATACAAATGATTAATGTGGTTCAAACTACTTTAACAACAAAAAAAATAAGAAAAATAAACTTTGACATGAAAAAATATAAAAAAATAACAACAAGAAATAAAAACACTGAAAAAAAAGAACAAAAAATTAAATCTAACCATGATGATCATAACCGACGTATCGCAAAGGAGAAATTGAATAAACAGGGTCACGTGGAGGGGTTTCATTAGTAGGAGATTCTTTATTATGAACACGATCCCCCTTATCCGAATTCTCGACAGGAGCAGCTGTTGATGGAGGGACGGGGTTCACTACGGGTGGATGCACACTTACGTCAACAACTTGCAATGGTTGTGAAGTGGGTGGAGGAGAAACATCACCGCCACCCATGAAAGAAGGTAACGGTTGATCTTGGAAAATTAAGAAAGAAGGTAAGTGATGAAAAATTGTGGAAGATGGATGAAATGTGTAAAGTGGTTTATGTGATACAATTTGATTTGGAATAGAAGTGTGGGAGGATATAGTACAAGATATGGAGTCTCGAGATTTTAGAAAAGAATATGGATGTGATTGGTTGGTGAAAAGGTGTTGACATAATACAAAAAGTACTGACAAAAAGCATGACATGCAAATGGTGGTTGGGTGGAAGACCAAACTACCCCTCACGGCTTCTTTGAAGGTTGCTGATGTGTCAATGCTGATTGGTTCTTTTGAGTTAAAGAGTTCTTACATTAATTAAGGGTTAACTCTAGAACCCAATCCTATATATATATATATATATGTATATATATATATATATGTATATATATATATATGTATATATACATACATATATATGTATATATATACATATACATATGTATATATTATACATATAGATGTATATATATATATATATGTATATATACATATATACATATATATATGTATATATACATAATATACATATACATATATATGTATATATATACATATATATATGTATATATATATACATCTATATGTATATATATACATATGTATATGTTATATATATACATATATATGTATATATATGTATATATATATACATATATATATATATACATATATATATGTATATATATACATATATATATATATATATTGTGTATGTGTATGTATATATGTATATGTATACATATGTATATGTATGTATATATATATATGTATGTATGTATATGTATATATATATATGTATGTATGTATATGTATATATATATGATAATTTAGAGTGTTAGAACTACGTATTTACTAATTATAGCATTTTGGTTATTCACCCCTAAACCTAAAAGCAATATCCTTCTTCGTATGAGATTGGATAATGGAACTAAAATGTAAAAGTTTTTATGGTTTTAGGCAAGTGCGACATACAATGATGCTCGCACATGAAACTGATCACATACCCCGTTTATCCCAATCGAAATTGAGCATATTAATTTATTATGTAATCTTTGAAAAATGAGCAGAGTAATATATGACTAATTTTACATGCTTTTTGTATATTAAGAGAAACCTAAAACGTAACGATCTATATTATATATTTATATTTTATTGTACATGCTATACAACTTTTTACATGTGTAGCCAAAAAAAAATATACAAATTCTATCAGTCTCACTAATCAGCATAATTGTACATGCTATACAACCTTTTACATGTATATCAAAAAAAAAAATCTATTAATCTCTCTAATAAGCAAAATTATCTTACAATGCATAAGACCTATCATACTTTGTTGCTTTTTCATTATATCAATGGTCACGTATGTGAGAGTTTAATCGACATATTTGTCAAGCAATATTATACGTTAAAAATAATTTAAATTTCTAACGAGTGAAATAAAACTAAAACATGATTGCTGAAAAATTTATAACCCAAAAGGTGAAAACTCAAGCAATATGAATACTAAGTTATAAACATACTAACTATATAAACACACATATATGTTATTTCCTCGTTTTATAACATATTCAAAAAAATAGTTTCTTCTTTTTTTGAACCAAAATAACTTTTGAAAAAGAAAAAAGAAACTAAAAGTAAAGGGTGAGTTTATTCTACAAAATGTATTTTGTTACAAAGTGTGAGAAAACACAATGAACTTAAAAAATCACAAAAAAGTTATATCTCACAATCTAAATCGAATTTAAAAAAAAATACATCGAAGTCTCTATTTCTCTCGTCGTCCTCTTTTAGAAAAAAATTAAAAAATAAAAAAAAATTCATTGTGTCTTTTACGCCGCAATGACATCATTGTGTCTTTCGTATGACACAATGACGTCATTGTGTCAAAAAAGTACTCATACCGAACATTTCAAGTTATCCATCGGGTTCAGGTTCAATTAGTATCGCTAATCCTGATATAAAGTAAAGTGTATTGTGGCAACTGGTATTGTGATGCGACAAATATACATTTTCCTTCAAATTTCAAATAAAAGTTAATTACGCCGATGATTTCTAGCATTTGGGCAAAATAACAAGTTTGTATACTATATTACTATGTAAAAAAAAACAAAATTATGTTTTAAGACTAATCTTCATAAACCAGTCTGTTAAATCTAGATGAAATGTTAGTACCAAATGTTTTACTTTGAATAACTTTTCAATCAAATTAAAATAAAAAATCTAACCTTAATACGCAAACTCGACACAAAATAAAAGTTATTTGATAAACATGTTATTTTACAAACTAGCTTTAGTAAACCCGTGTATTACACGGGTTGAATAAATAAAATATTAATATAAGAATATTTATTAATTATAAAATAATATTTTAACATATAATAAAATAATAATATCAACTTTTTTATTTTTAAACTTTTTTCTAAAAATAAATAAAATAAATCGTATAAAAATATTATTTTTAATAATTTTCCCATTATAACTCTCAAATTTGATTATTTTTTGTTTTAAAAAAGTGACTTTTTAAAAATACCAATTTTAAAAAAATTGTATTTTAAAAAATATGCTTTAGAAAAATATATTATTTTATAAAAAATTATTTATTTAGAAATAATATTAATAAATAGATTTATTTCTTAATTTATTAAATCTAAAAAGCTGTTAAGAAATATTATTAATAATTAAGATAATTATTTAGCAGGAGGAAAAATTTGATGAGAATGATTGTGGTGCTACACGTGTCATCTTAAAATATGCGTAAATAGAACTGAGGTTACATTGCTACCGGTTTAAAATAGTGGGCCAGTCCGGTCCGGGCCGGAAACACGGACCCTAAAGTCCACACGGGTTTCTTGCATAATAAAGCAACCGCTCCTCACAGGAAGCTTCCAGATACCGTGGTATATCTTATAAGCTAACGAAGAACAAATTACGAATCTACACCGTATTTGCTTATAAAACCCTAAGCATCTGATCCAAAATTCCTCATTTTCCTCTTCAGAGATTCAATCAAGGTACGTGAATTTCAATTCTTTTTCATTCTCTGATGTCCTTTCCCTCTTTGTATTGGATCATACATCTAGGGTTTGTCAATTTATTCGCGTGATTTGACGGTTTGTTTTTACGTGGTATGATCGTTGACTAAATGCTATTTCGTCGATCGAAGGGGGAAATTGTTGCTTACTTGAATCTAGGGTTTTACTGGATGCATCTGTTGATAAATCGAGCTTTAAGGATTTGAATTTTATGAAAGATGATATGTTTTTGCTTCGTTGTCTGAATCTAAATGAAATTGGTTTGAATGCGTTGTATGCGTTTAAGGGTTTCGTTGTCAGTAGTAAAAATTGTCATGGTACTTGGGATAGAATCTGGGTGTTCTTTGATGTACTTGTTGCTTTTAAGAAAAGAGTTTGTTTTTCGCTTTAGATTCATAGGATATCTAATGGAATTAGGGTTTTTTTGGACGTGCATCTTGATGGATCAAGTTGTAGGGATTTTAATTTTCCAAAAGAGGGCAAAACTTATTATGTTTATCTGGAATTTAACTGCTTTAATTGGAATTTAATTTAGATGTCTAATCTGGATCTAGGATTTAGGGCTTAGTGCTACATCTTTTCAACAACAAGAATTGAAGTTTACTGCTGAGGCGTTTCATAAGACGTGATGGAACTTAGTTATATGGGCCATCAGAATCTAGTATTCTATTTGAATTGAACCTCCATTGTTGAGACGTTTCATCATACTAGATGTAGAAGTGTAACTGCTCTATTTTTCTTAGGTTAACAGTTGTTAAGGCATTCAATTATCTTTGTGGCCTAAGAGTGATGTTATTTTTGCAGATTCTTTCACAGGTTTCACATTTGCAAGTTTGGGATTTTGTGTTCTTATGTAATCTCAAACTTTGGCTTGTTTGCTTTTCAACTAAGGTAAGAGTCCCAAACTAATTCTGGTTTTAAGGACTTTTGTTATTCTTGAAGCATACTTGTCACATGTTTAGTTGATATTATGATTGTTAAGATGATATTAAACATAAAAGATTATACAAAGGGAGATTTTGTGTTCTTAAGTTATCTCAAACTTTGGCTTGTTTGCTTTTCAACTAAGGTAAGAGTCCCAAACTAATTCTGGTTTTAAGGACTTTTGTTATTCTTGAAGCATACTTGTCACATGTTTAGTTGATATTATGATTGTTAAGATGATATTAAACATAAAAGATTATACAAAGGGAAACATATTACACGTTAAGACATTTACTTTTAATATCCTTTTTATTAACTATTTCATATATTTGATTTTTATGATAGAGTAACTAACATTTTGTCATTTTCTCTTTGAGATGCACTTCTGGTCATCATCATACCATAATGCAGATATTGAGTTGGTTTTTACATCTGAATGGACTACAAGACGTTTATCCAGTTGGTTGAAGAGAAGAAGCAGCGTGTGCTGGCAAAAAAAGAAGCCCCTTTGAAATGGCAGCAGAAGCTTGAAGCCTCCATTGAAGCCAATGAAAAGAAATCAAAGAGGCATAAGAGAAGGTCCGTGTCATATGACAGTGACAGTGAAAGTGAAAGCAGCCAGGATGTCAAAAGGTCAAAGAAGAAAAGTCACAAGAAACATAGAAAGAACGGTGACAATGATAAGAAAGAAAAGAAATCAAAACACAAACCAAAGAGGAGATCTTCGAGTTCTAGTGATGATGGTGACAGTTCATATGAAAGTGAATTGGAACAACACAGGAAAAAACGTGCTCACAAGAAACATAAACATCATCGTCATTCAAGCTCGAGCTCTGATGATGACTCAAGTTTTTCAAGTGACGAGGATGAAGCACATTGAAGAAAAGGAGACACTCCAAGCATCATAGCCATCATAATAGACGCAGAAAATCAAGGGATTCGGATTCTTCAAGTGAGGAATATGATGATGACAGGATGAGGAAGAGAAGGCATTCAAGGCATCATCATCACAAACGTCATACGCGGTCAGACTCAAGCGATTCAGATGATTCAAGCTTTGAAGATGGTGTTAAAAGGCATGGTGTTAAACACCATAAGCATCATCACAGGTCTCATAGCCATGAATTGAAGTCTGACTCTGACAAGGAACATCATCACCGCCACCATAAAGATGACTTTGCTGATCCACATGACAGGAGTGACAATCACCGGAATGGACATGAACCGAATGGAGATCTTCCTCAAGGAGCTCCTGTGACAGTGAATGGTGTGGATAGTGATTGAATTGAAGAGGGTCAGATTGTTTAGGGTTCATTATTAACATCATTTGACATGCATTTGTTCTTGCTTACTTTTATCTTTTCGAACTTAGCTTTTGCTGGGAATTTGTTCTTGTAAACTCATCGACCTTAAATTGTTTCAATTTCACTAGATTGTTAATTTCCTGATACATTGGCAATCGTTCTCTCTTTTGTCGAGGCTTCTTACAAGTATATGAATGTTAGTTGACAAAGTTTGTGTTATTACACTTCGTAATGAACACCTAGATCTAGGTTACAACTTACAAGATATAAATTTGGCACGAACCTCTTTGACTTGATCACAATTCATTATGTTCGAGTTTTTATTTGTAACCTGTATTGTAAGCAGGACATGTTTGGGTTGATTAGTCAATTGTTCAATGAGTCATGTTTGAGTAATCTGTTAACTATGTATAGCTTTTTAACCTATGTATTACGTGACCAGTTTAACATGTTTACAATTTGATTATAACCTTTTTCTTCATTAAGTAAATAGATTAAATGGATTAGATTAAACGGGCTATGCATGAATTACATAATTTGTAAGTCACCTTGGTTAAAGCTTTATATATTTAATCATGTTAAGTTTAATGATTCAACGCACCAAACCCAACACAATTAACAACACCATGTGAATCGACTTTTAACAATCCAAACCAAGTTCCTCAACAAAATTGCATGCCAATGTTAAATGAGCAACAAAACTGCAAGTAAAAAAGCATATTGAATTATTGATGCCTGGTAAACGAACAAAACTTTCAATTATCTTTCTTTAATGCTGTTGTGCTATGTCCACAGTCATACAATGAGCCCGTGACACATTCAACTTTTACAAAACTCTTTGGCCAACTGAGCATCCAGTATGTGAAGATTCCATCTATGTATGTAAGAATTGTACAATTACATCTATAATGATATTATTTTGTGATTCCCAGCTGAGATGCATGCACTCAGCGACACGAGCATAAATGAAATGAGAGCCTCTATCTCGAAATAATTATACAACCAATCAAAACTGGACCTCAGAAGTTCTTCAAGATCTTTTCATTGGGTACTCCATTGCCAACAAGAATAGAAGTAACTTCCTGCTACATACATTCGTTGTTATTACAAAACAAACAAACAACTTACATAGTAAAATTGCAAGACATAGATACGAATAGTTGGTCCTAATCAAATTGCAATATTGGTTTAAAAAAGAGCATCTAAGGCATGAGGTGATCAAGTACGCGCCCAAGAGTTGCCAAGTGTCAGTACTATACCAAACAAATACCGACCAAGCACTATCTCTACAGGTATTGGTACTCGTTTTTCATGTTTCTGGTTTTGGTATCCTTCGGTTTTGATATTTTCGACGATACAACCAACAAATCGGTACGGTATTCGTTTTAACTCACTCGTTTTTAGTTTTTGATATTTTCCGGTATAGTATCAATTTCTCCCCTACCTTAGGGCCTTGAGGCCGCATCTCACGCACATCTGGGTCAAATTTGAACTCTATAGGAGGGTTATATGTAGAAACGAACAAAAGAATGAAAGTAAATGAGTGGTTTACTTGATAAAAAAACTGTTACGTAAATTATATGAGATGGATGCAACTTTTGGCCTCAATGTCTAGACATAGGCTTTCAGGACTTAAATCCCTAAAGTGTATTGTGATTTTTTAACCAATATTGCAATATAAAGCAAGAGCAAATAGAACTTCAAGTACCACCACACTTAAAACTAACCTCAGCCATCTGTTTATGACCACAAAGCACAGACCCGGTTGACTCAGGTGTGTACACTTGTTTAGCCCTAGCAAAAGCTGCCTGCTCGAGATGTGTAAACATTCACACGAAAAGAACCAGGAAACAACAAACCTTAAAAGAATGAAACAGAACAAGCACATGACGTCTACCTGTACATAGCCGGCTTCACCACCCCAACTATCATGAGGCTGGGACAATACAGGAACAATGGTAACTCCAGATGATTCCCAGGCTTTGAATCTATCCTAAAGTTGTTGGAAAAAAAAAATATCAGAATCATTCAAGAATACAAAGGATATAGTAAAGAAGTTAAGGCTTGAAATGAAACCTGATAAGCCATTCTTTGAAGGTTTCTTGCACCATAATATAACCTTACATCTGATCTCTTGTCTGCACCAAAGCCTGATTCGATTAAGGATCGAATGGGGCTGCATGCGATGCATTATCATAAATGAATTAATTGTAGAATAAGTAGAAAACAACCTCAAAAATGACAATAATACAACATATTACAGCTACATGACAGATACTCGTACAACACATCAAAATGCCTATTATATTATTTTCGACAACAAATATATCACTGGACGTATAGAATACCATCCCATGATCCCATCTCTCACCATTTCAAGGTTATTATGTCATGTACTTGGGTTAACTACATCTAAATGTATTGAACTTGATGGAGTTGATGCGTATTGTGATTATGTATGGCAAACCAGAAACTTTTTATATATGTGCAGATGAGATCATCTCACCATTCCCATAAACATTTCTCCTAATTTAACTTCAAGTTTTGATCAGATGAGATACTTTCTCAGCTGCAAATGGTAAGCCACTGTAGCGAAGACTATACATCATCATCAACTCAAAATCCCTAAGTTCAGGCCAAAATCTATTTATGAAATGAACTATGGAGCTGAAGAAGCAATGCTATTTCTTTCTATGTTCTATCCATCTACGAATGTATGAAATGATACAGCGCAATAACTGATAACATCATGTGTGATACGACCTAACATATATATTGTTTAACCTGCAACTTGAGAAGCAAAAACATGAACATAATGAAATGTGATCTGTATCAGATTTAATATGAATGATCTAAAACACGAAATGATTCAACAATTCACCTGATTGCCGATCCAGTTGCGAAGATGAAAACAGATTGATAATCCTCCGGTGGAGATATTTGATCTGTATCAAATCCTTTCCCCGTAGCTGAGCTCAACTCTACAACATCTCCTTTTCGGAGACCACACAAAACCTCCGCCGTAGATCCGGCGATACTTTTTACCAAAAACTCAAACACACCGTCGGTAACAGCCACTGACGGAGGAGAGGCGATGGCTAAACACGACGGTTTCACGACGTTGGGGATGCGGAGACGGACGTATTGTCCGGCGACGGTGTACGACGACGCCAGATCGGGGGAATCTGAGACGTCGATGGTGACGTGGAAGAGCGACTCTGCGGCGAGCTTCACGGCGGCGATAGGGGTGGGAGTCCAGAAAGTGGTGGCGTGTTGACGGAGTGCGGCGACGGCGACGGCGACGGTGGCGATGGATCGACGGCGGATAGGGTTTAGATGCCGACGGATGATGGTGGCCATGGGGGGAGGTTGTGTGTGGTGAGGTGCATGGGAGTTGAGGTGAGGGAGCGTGTGAGGGTTTGGTGATGAGAAGGGTGGTGAGGGACATTGGGTGTGCGTTTTTTAGAGAGCGCCGCCGTGAAAGTTGGATGTTAGGGCGGCGAGGGTTAAAATGCGCAGGTGCGTATTTTACAACACACACGTGTCATCCGCGTTGATACCGCGAGGGATGGATATAAATAATTTACATTATGTGTAATACGGATCCGAAAATAAATAATTTAGATTATGTATAATGCTCGTTTGGTTAAAATATCTTCCAGACAAAAATATTTTACTAAAATTCATTTAAATCAGTGTGCTTGTTAAATGATGTTTGAAGTTCTATTGATGTAATAGTATAGGTAATATTATTTTTAAAGTTTGTTAAAGATTTGACACCTTATAAATTTGGAGCCTCTTATAACTATTATGTAGTGATTCTTGAAACTCTATTTGTGTTCATGTCATTATTATTGACCCCGTCTCCTTATCTATATTGTATAGTCTAACAAATGTGTGTAACTAGTCAAGTTCACCACGATTAGTGTCTAGGTGGTATGGCAATTTGTTTCAAATTGGTGTAACGTACCAACCATATTTGCTTTATCAATCAATGTTTTGTTGGAGTTTCGTAGTTACACAAACCCAAATGACAAGAAGGAGGCGGCATGTTGTCCTCACGACCTTATGGTGTGTATGCAGAGCTCAAAGTAAAGGTGGTCTTTAATTCCAAACCGGTTTTTATTATAAGTTGTTAGAAAATATAACGTCGTCGACTTTTTTTAGGGTGAAAAATATGTCCTCTTTTTGTAATTGTTGCTATGTAATCCTGGTAGATGTCCTGGATGGTGTATTCTTTTGTTTTACAGTCGTATAGGTTCTTATCGGTCACTAATTTTTAACGAGTAATTATTATTTTTTGTAAAAAAAGGTAAACATTTGAAATTACATTCAGAATATGAAATTAAATATAGATATCCAAACTAATCAAGTATTAACAAAGTGGTTATATTTTAAAATACGTATTAAATCTAAACATTATGATGTTATAACTTAAAAGTAAAAAATAAAACTAACTAGTTGAAGTAGCAGTTTAAAAGAAAATCAAAAGAAGAAAACATCTAAGCACGTGCAAACCTTGAACATGAAAAAGAAATTTGAAAACAAGTGTTAGTCTCTTCACAAGAGATTGAACCACACATGTATGCAACAAGAATGTAGTTTATTTTACGAAAAAACTATGTTGTGTGTGCGTCAACATATGAAATTCAAGAGAGAGTAATCATTCAAGTGTTAGTAAATAATCGCATTTGGATGTTATAAAGGCATAAACACACGTATGGAGTCAGTTTGCTTGGTCCCTAGCACGATGAATGTTTCGTAACGCGTCATGAGCACCAGAATACAAAAATCTACGACAAAGGTATATACACACAAACAAATCATTAATCAAAAATGCATATGACACATGCACATACACTACAAACAGTTTACATGAATCCTCGTCGAACATACATAATCATATGGGCATGTTAAATACGCACATACACATACATTGATATACAAAGTCAAAATGTAAAAAGACATGGTTTTTTAAGAATAAAATGTCCCTGATTTTTTTTAAAGAGAATGCAATCCACATGAAAACAAACAAAATTATGCAATAGGCACATAAACACAAACAAATTGTGGGTTTGATCTTTTCAGGAAAAAGAAAGTGAACATGTCGCAAATCTTCCAAGAGGGAAAGGGAAATACCTTTGAAAACACAACAATTTATTTACTTGAATACAATGAAGAAAGAGTTTTCCGAGAGGATTAATATCGGTCGTTAATAATGGATAAATAACATGATGAAGTGAGATTAGGAGAAGAAAAAGAAAGCATTTACAGGCGATCGAAACTCAAAAGGGAATACAAAGGTTGTTTAAAGCGCTCTTGTTAATTGAAATTTAAAAACAAAAAATAAAAGAACGGGTCACACATGGTGGCTGGTACTTGTGTTTGTAGTTGTCGATTGTTATTTATATAAAGAGCGAAATGCGTAATAGGGGCATGGTGGGAGGTGTGAGAGTAGGGGTGTTTAAAGTCGGATATCTGAAAATTTCAGATAGTAGAAATCACTTTTCATATCCGTATTTTAAATTTCGAATATTCGAACCGAAATTGGATATCCAAAATTTTGGATACGGGTACGGATAGTGATTCGGATATCCGAAAATCATTTTTTATATTTTGTATTTTTTATTTTTTAGTTTTTTACAATAATTAGACATATACTATTATAAGAATAATATAAAAAACCAACTCATATCATAAAAGTCTCAATATACACAAAAAATCCCAATCTAAAGTAAAAATATATCTAAAATTTAATAAAATAAAAATATATTTTTTAGATTTCGGATAATGGAATATCCAAAACTTTGAAAATCACTATCCGAATCCGAATTTTCAAGTAGGATATCCGAAAATTTGGATTTTTCGGATTCGGATTTTCGGATTGGATTATCGGATTCTGATATATTTGAACACCCCTATGTGAGAGGGTGATCGTGAGCGCTCACGGGCATTGAGCAAGAAGAAAGAGTTAATGTCCTCAAACCGGACAAGACGTCGAATCAGACGCATATTGGTTCATTAGTTGAACCGGTCAGATTGAATTTTTAAACGGATAAATGCATAATGAACTTTAAGTTTTCAAAAATATAAAAGCTTGAGTTTAAAAGGTATGATTGTGATCTAACAAATTGAATAAAATATACACATAGCTTTAAGGTATATATTATTAAAGCCATTAAATGTTATTTTTTTAAACCAAAAGATTAAAATATATGTGTAGGCAAATAAAATATATAGGCTTGGGTTCAAATACAAAGTGAACATTATGTAAAAAGTGTGAGAAGCAATATGTGAGTGACATGTGGTATATTTTTAAAAATAGAAGGAGGGGTATTTTAGGAAGTCTAATTTATTGAGATGAAGGTGTAGGCTTACATCAATTCTCAATTTATCGATTCAATAAAATTCATCTGTTGAAGATGCTTACATCAATTTCAATTGTTGAAGATTCAACAAAATTATTTGAACCCAAGCCTTCAACAAAATTCTGTTGAAGATTGCTTACATCTAATTTATTTGAACACAAGCCTTCAACAAAATTCTCAATTTATCGATTCAAACGGTTGATGTTTCATCTTACATCAATTTCAATCGTTGAAGATTCAAACGATCGAATTTATCTGTTGAATATTGCTTTATGTTGTTTCTGTTGAAGATCGTTGAGTTATGTTGATCTATTTGATTTCATCAGTTTGGTACGTATGAAGACGATTATATACTGTAATTGAAATAGTATGTTAATAATCTTGTCGTTTGAATCATCATTGTGTCTATACTGTCTGATTTCTGTGAATTTTGTTATTGATTGACATCATCATTGTGTCATAGGTATCATCATGTGTCATAGGTATCATCATTGTGTCATAGGTATCATCATTGTGTCTTTTTGTTCGTCATTGTGTCTTTTGTATTGTCATTGTGTCTGAATAAAACAGTTATTGTGTCTATACTGTTAGATTACTCTGGACATTATCAATATGTTGTTGAACATATTTTATAAATATCAGGTGAGTCTCTATATGTTGTGTCTTTTATGTTGTTGTGTTTGTTATATGATTTTTGTTATTGATTGACATCATCATTGTGTCTTAGATATCATCATTGTGTCTTAGATATCATCATTGTGTCTTTTTGTTCGTCATTGTGTCTTTTGTATTGTCATTGTGTTTGAATAAAACAGTTATTGTTAATCAATTGGTTACGAACAAAGACGAGTTGTGTTTTATCTTGATTATTTAAATAGTTACAAGTCTAAGGCCGATAAAGTTCAAATGATCGCCCCACCTCCAAGCAGGAGAGATAGGTTTGCAGAGTTACCTGAAGGGAGTGAACGAAATGAAGCAAAATTCAGTGTACCTATTGAGCAAAAGACAAAAGGTAGGCCGAAAAGAATGAAGTCAGCTCGTGAGTTAGCCATCGAACAAGCAGGAAAAAAGTTGAGAAATTGTGGGTTTTGCAAACAACCTGGTCACATTATACGCAATTGCATTTTATATCTTCAAAGCATTAAGGATAAACAAGTTTCAAATAGCTCAACAGTTGATTCTATGCCTATTCAAGAATAGGATTCATTGTGTCATAAGATTTATTGTGTATATACTCATTGTGTCATTATATTCATTGTGTCATTATATTCATTGTGTCATAAGACTCATTGTGTCATGTTTGAAGAGATTTGTTTACGTTTGATTTTGACGATAAAAACAAGTTACCAAATACTATTGTGTAATGTCAAGCAACATATAGCAACAAATATTAACATCCCAACACAAAGCAAAATATAATAACATGCCAACATACCAAATTACTATTGTTTCAAATTACCATTGTGTCAAACTACCATTGTATCAAACTATGATTGTGTTAAATTACCATTGTTTCAAACAACCATTGTGTCAAACAACTATTATGTCAAACAATCATTGCGTCAAAGAACCATTGTGTCAAACAACCATTGTGTCAAACAACCATTGTGTCAAACAACCATTGTGTCAAACAACCATTGTGTCAAACAACCATTGTGTCAAACAATCATTGTGTCAAACAACCATTGTGTCAAACAACCATTGTGTCAAATTACTTTTTTGCCCCTCCGCCTGTTAGCAGTTTTCCACTTATTTACATTTTTGCCACCGCGTTTTTTGAACCATTGATCTATTTTAATGAGTAGATCCAATGGCCAGAATTACTTCTCACTCTTTTTAGGAAATATAACATTTGTAGCATATCCTCTCCCAAATATATATATATATATATTTTTAAAACCATCATATAATAAAGTACACTAGCAAGCTGTAAAATATTGAAGAGTAAAATTATAACATTCAACTTTCTCTTTCACAATTCCAATATCATCTTCTTACCATCTCCATACGATCTCCAACATCTTCGATTCTTCTCCATCGTCTCCTCCGAGCAAGAATAGAACACACGCCCCGTTTCAAATCTTCACGGAAAAGTCTTCACTAAAGTTTGTAGCAGCCCTGATTTTCGTCATTGTTGAAGCTCGAGTCTTTTCCTTTCAGAACTTCGACTTTAGTCTCCGACCTTTCATGTTTAGATCCGAGCCAATCCGGTTCACCGAATCCCCGTTCGACCGCAAAATCGCCTCCAACCGGCCGGTTTTTTAAATACAAAACAAACAAGGGTGGATTGGACTGCCGACAACATCGAACCCCGGTCAGAACGGCTGGAACGACTGATTTGAAAGAATCGTTGCACTTATTTATCAAGCGATATATACCCAAGTTGCTTCAATTTCAATCAAAAAACATAAAAATTTATATGAAATTGAAACAAGTAGTAAAAACCTTTAAACTATAATGTTTTATCTTGCTCATCGTTTTAACATGACGAAACAAAATAACGACAACAAATCAACAATTTTTGCAAGAAATCTTAACAAATAAAAAAAATAAAATATACATGACAACTGGTGTATCATGTATGGTGATTGATGGTGTAATATCAAGAAGTTGTATATTTTTTTCTTACATATTAGAGTAAATTACCATTTGCATCCTTAAGGTTTGGTGATTTTGACCATTTGCATCTCTACAGTTTAAAAATCCTCATATACCCCCTAACGTTACATTTGTTCCCATTTGAATCCAAAACACTAACACCGTTAAATTATTTTGTCCTCTCTTGTTAAAAGACTAAACTACCCCTCATCATCATCATCTTTCTTCACTTAGCTTTTCATCCAACAAACGCCCAAATCGGAAACGATACAACGTTAGGGGCACACTCCGGTTCAGACCGGTACGTCCGCATAAGCTCATCAGCCTCCGACAGCTCTGTGTTATACTTCACAACAGCAGCGTTAAGCTCCGGTGCATCTTTCAGCACCGTCTGAACCCACATCGGATCCTCCTCAAGGAACAACGTTCGCCCATTGGGGTTCAACGATGCCCACATCAGCGAGTCATGACCGAGCCCAAACACGAGGAAGTTGCAGGGCGAAATCGATCGGAGAACATCGAACGAAACGCTGATTTCGGCGAGCGATTGCTGGGGGACGATGCGAGAAGTGGCGTAATGGAGGATCGATTTGAGTTGAATGGGGGCTGTTTGGGAGTGGAAGTTGTTGGGGTTTGATTGGGTGCAGAGGAATCGGATGGTGTCGGTGCCGGAGAAGGTGAAGAAGTGGAGGCTGCCGTTGATGAGGGCGATGGCGGAGAGGGCGATGAAGAGACGACGTTCAGGGAGTAAGGGGAGATTATTATTGTTGTTTTTCATGGTTCTCCGGTGAAGATTTGAACGAAGATTGAAGATCTAAGATTTGGGTTCAGAGACGACGTTTGTTGGATGAAAGGCTAAGTGAAGGAAGATGATGATGATGAGGGGTAGTTTAGTCTTTTAACAAGAGAGTTAACAGAATAATTTAACAGTGTTAGTGTTTTGGATTCAAATGGGAACAAAAATGAAACGTTAGGGGGTATATGAGGATTTTTAAACTGTAGGGATGCAAATGGTCAAAATCACCAAACCTCAAGGATGCAAATGGTAATTTACTCTACATATTATAATTTTCTTTTTACGACCAACGAATAATTTTAAGCCCGTTCATCCGGGTAAACCCATTGACGAAATGTCACCCACGTCCGTGAACACAGACAACACTGGTGACCCGGCTCGCCCATCATTCCAAGGGAAACCCATCACCCAAAGACTTACTGTGATAAAACTCCAACACATGACCTCTACTTTATAAAATCATAGAATACCTCCTCCTAAATCAATTAATATAAGACTCGACGTATTATAAACTTTTTACTCACAAAATTTTACATAAGGAAGTAAACGATTAAATTCACTCTAAACGATGCCAGATCACCAATATTATTATTTCTCCAAAAAGTTTCCTTACAAATAACGCTGTAATAAGGGGGTGTTTGGGAGAGCTTTTTTTTCTCCTTTAACTTATTTAAGAAGTGAAATGACAAAAATACCCCTCAATAAGTTAAAATTTTTAGCTTATTGACTTATTTAAAGGGTATTTTTGTTTTTTTACCCCTTAAATAAGTCAAAAGGAGAAAAAAAAAAAAAAAAAAAACCTCTCCCAAACAACCCCTAAAACGCACAACATCAACTCACAGTCTCTCCGAGACGACTCAGTTCTCATCCCATTCAAACAAACCCTAGCATCAACTCATTCTCTCTAACACCATCTCCTCCGCCTATGGCTTCCCGGAGGCTAGCAACCTCCCTCCTCCGCTCCTCCCTCCGCCGATCGCCGCCCAGATCTCCGATCACCACCGCCACCAGAGCCGCACGTGCAACATCCCAACTTCACCCCTCCACTAACCACTTCCTCAACCGTGTACTCAACCACTCCACTTCCGCCACCGCCGCCCAGTCCAAGCCGCCGCCGACCACCTCCGGTGAAGGATCTGGCGTTGGGAAGATCACCGATGAGTTCACCGGCGCCGGAGCGATCGGACAGGTGTGTCAGGTTATTGGTGCGGTTGTTGATGTGAGATTCAGTGAGGGGCTGCCGCCGATCCTTACGGCGCTTGAGGTTTTGGATAACTCGATTAGGTTGGTGCTGGAAGTGGCGCAGCATTTGGGGGAGAATATGGTGAGGACGATTGCTATGGATGGTACGGAAGGGCTTGTGCGTGGTCAGCGGGTTCTTAACACGGGTTCTCCGATCACTGTGAGTTGTTTTGGGTCCTGAATATTTTGATCGTTTTGATAAGAGAAATGATAATATGTTTTGTTTGTATGTTTCGAGATCCAGTTGGTTCTTTGCGTTTGTAGCCTGTTGACATTTGGTTAAGGTCGCTGATGATTTCATTAAGGAATTTGGCTTGTGTTCATTCCGATGTTCACGTTTAAAGTCAATGTGTCTGACTGTAGTAAATTTTCTGCTTTTGGGGATAGAGTTTTAGTTGTTTGCTTCATTAGCTTTACATATTGATTTTGTCATTTGTACTTCGATTATCTCATTTTGTAACATTGAATTATTCTGATTTCGATTTGAGTTTGTGTAAGGAAATCACAATTAAGGTTTCTAAATGCAGTGTCTTTATAACGATTATTGCTTGAATTGGCCATTTGCTTTTTAAATGCAGTATTTTTTTAACATATGTTAAAGTAGGTGCTAAGGTCCATGGACCTAATTTTGATTTTTTTTTTCTGTTAGGTACCCGTTGGCAGGGCAACCCTGGGCCGTATCATTAACGTTATTGGAGAGCCTATTGACCATAGAGGCGAAATTAGTGAGTTCTTTATTTTTGATTGCGTAACATGCATTTTTGGTTATCTTATGATTTTAATCTCACTATATCTGTTTGTTTATACACAGAAACCGATCACTATTTGCCAATTCATAGAGAGGCACCGGCTTTTGTTGAACAAGCAACAGAACAACAGATTCTTGTCACTGGAATCAAGGTAAAGTTATCGTTCGGAATGTTTTTTCTTTATTATATCTTCTTCACCGCGTAATAAGTATCTGATGAGTAGGTTTGGTTTTATAACTTATAGGTTGTTGATCTTCTAGCTCCATATCAAAGGGGAGGGAAGATTGGTTTGTTTGGTGGTGCTGGTGTAGGAAAAACTGTGCTTATTATGGAACTTATTAACAATGTCGCGAAAGCTCATGGTTGGTACATGTTTCAAACTATAAGATATTTTTTGATATAAACATGTATTGAATTGTTGTTTTTTTTACTTTTCAACAGGTGGGTTCTCTGTCTTTGCTGGTGTTGGAGAACGCACTCGAGAGGGTAATGATTTATACAGGGAAATGATGGAGAGTGGTGTCATTAAGCTAGGTGATAAACAGGTTTGCATTTTGGAGCTTTTGTTATTTTCTTTTAGAGTTTTGACTTTTACCTTATTCAATCTTTGCTATAAACTTATGCTGTTCCCTATTATGTTTGTAGGGCGAGAGCAAGTGTGCTCTTGTATACGGTCAAATGAACGAACCCCCAGGTGCTCGTGCTCGTGTTGGACTTACTGGATTAACCGTGGCTGAACATTTCAGAGATGCTGAAGGACAAGATGTGCTTCTTTTCATTGACAACATATTCCGTTTCACCCAGGTAGGTTTAACTTCTGTGGAAGTCTACTTCACTTCACAAATTTACTTCTTGATGAGTTTGAGATTAAGCAATTGGTTATTTAAATCTGCAGGCTAACTCTGAGGTGTCTGCCTTGCTTGGTCGTATTCCATCTGCTGTTGGTTACCAACCAACTTTGGCTACTGATCTTGGAGGCCTTCAAGAACGTATCACCACAACTAAAAAAGGTTCAATTACATCCGTTCAAGCTATTTACGTGCCTGCTGATGATTTGACTGATCCTGCTCCCGCCACAACCTTTGCTCACTTGGATGCCACAACTGTGCTTTCCAGACAGGTAATACGTCTTTTCTATCAGATTCTGTTGGCAATGTGTAGATATGGCAATATGGGATTGCTGGCTAACGGGTTTGGGTTGAGACATGTTTTTGATACGGGCCACGGCTGCTCGAATTAGGTTGACTTTTTCTGTGCTACCCTTTGACGTGTTTCCTCTTGCAACACAAATTAATATTTTTTAGTGAAGTTGTTAATGTATTGGCTACCTCAATTGTGTGTTTAACTCATGGTAATTCTATTAATGGGCAGATATCTGAACTTGGTATTTACCCTGCTGTGGACCCACTTGACTCTACATCCCGTATGCTTTCACCACACATTTTGGGAGAAGACCATTACAATACTGCTCGTGGTGTACAAAAAGTTCTTCAGAACTATAAGAATCTTCAAGATATTATTGCCATTCTTGGGATGGACGAGCTTAGCGAAGATGACAAGCTGACTGTTGCACGTGCCCGTAAGATTCAAAGGTTTTTGAGTCAGCCATTCCATGTTGCTGAAGTTTTCACGGGTGCCCCTGGTAAATATGTGGAACTCAAGGAGAGCATTGGCAGTTTCCAGGTCAGCTATTTTCAATGGTTCAAAATTGTTTTTCCTGTGTGCAGGTTGGCGGGTTGAATCGATACAAACCTTCAAATTTGACGCAAACCCAAACATTGCATGAGCTTTTTGTGTGTTGAAACAAGCATAACCTATTTAACCTGAAATTTATTTTATTATTAAGACTTTAAATTTTCCAATATACAACCAAAAATACAAATGAACGTATAATCATTAGATTATTATTATAAAACCTATATTTATATCTATGTTGTGTTCAAAAGTTTTTAAATAACCACCTGTTTAGGTAAGTGCTTCAGTGGGTTCAACCTAAAACCAACACGTGCCTACCCTGCAAATTTTGTGTTATGTGAAATTTTGTTCAACCTAAAACTAACACGTGCCTACCCTTGCAAACATGGTTAAAAATGTTGTTGCTAACCGGGTCCAATTAATATATGCAACTCTGCAGGGAGTGTTGGATGGGAAGTATGACGACTTACCCGAGCAATCATTTTACATGGTTGGAGGGATTGATGAAGTTATTGCAAAGGCCGAGAAGATTGCTAAGGAATCTGCTTCTTAGATGTTTATTCACATTCATCACCAATTCTCACCACCTTTGATAGTTGCGAAAAATGAAATAATTTTTACTGATATGGTGCTGCATGCGCCTGGAGTTTATTGTAAAAACTGAAATTTATCTGGGATTTGTTTGTGGATCCCTGTTTTTTGAGTGTTATTGCAATGAAATGGAGACGAGGTCGAACCTCTTTGCAAAGTTTATTTCTTAGAAAAATGCTTGGAATCTAACATCTTTTTTGGTATGTTTTTGCTTTATTATTATCCAACATAGAGTCTGATTCATGGGTTAAAAGTACATACGTGATCAAAGTGTTGTGTATCTTATGGTTATATGTATTATACGGCCATACAAGTATAATGTTCATGAAAGTGGTTACTTTCAGGAGCTTTAATCTGTATACTTATTGCATAACAAATAATTGCTGATAAAGTTTATTGGACATTGTAGAGTTGCAGTGTCAAATGCATAACATACAAGACTGGTTACAACTAAAAGAGTTGCAGGTCAAAGTGAGTCAGCTCCTTGAAGTTTGTTGACAGTGCTTGTTTGAACTCTATTAACCGCTTTCAACACCTGGGAACATTCAAATTCAAGACTGTTAGCGCGTACCATTGCTCTAGTTCATGATCAGGATGAACTTAAAGCAGAGTTACCGTACCTCATCGGTCCAGTTTGTTGATAAATTAATGGCAATGAGAACTACAACCTGTATAGCAAGTGCACAGATGATCCCCATCCAGAGCCCCTGAAACACAAATGTTCAAATTTGAAAAAACTACACTGAAATGTAAGCTCTTGTACACAATGCCTTCAACAATGCCTCTAATATCTTTGTAATTTAGGCCACAAAGCAACAATTTGACACAAATAAATGAATAATCTCTCCAACCAGCAAAACTTAAAATGGTTTGTATGTTTTAACTGCAATAAACCGTTTTTAAAGTTTGAATAAACAATTCTTATCATTATGAGTCGAATAATAACCCCTTTCGGATATTCGGTTTCTTACTAGATGCATCAGAACTGATCCTCATAGGATGTTACCTGCTTTCTTTAACCTAAGTTGAGAGCTGCAGCTCTCATATACAAGATGCATCTAATGTATTTTTAAGGAGGTGAAGCCGTGGTAAACTTTTTTCAAGCAGAGGTCTCAGCTTTTAACATGAGCCCCATTGAATGTCACATGCCCAACGCAAGCTATGTTTTACGTGTGGCCCCTGGGGTTTTTGGTACGGATTGTCACCGTTATGAAAAAACACATCCCCTAAATTCAGCCACTACTCAAACACACTTATGCAGGCGGGAAGTTGCACACAAGAAATCAAATCTTACCATGCCTCCAACATGGAGGACAAAAGCAAAGAGCAATGCACAAGGAATTCCCACAATGTAGTAAGCTCCAAGATTCATAATTGCACAAAAAGTTTGCCACCCACATCCTCTTGCAGAACCTGTGTCAAGAAAACATAAAAAGAAATCTTTTGAAGTACTTACGAAATCCAACATTTTATGACAAATGTTACCTGACAGAACACACTGAAATCCATCCAAGAAATCTGACAATGCAAGCAATGGCATCATCTTTGCAACGTATTTGATAACTTCTTCGTCATTGCTATATAACCTTCCCCAAACATTGCGCCCGAGCAATGTAATGCTTGCAACTATCACCCCCTCCAAAATGGCGATTATCACCATGACACAGACAGCCAAATGTGCCGCTTCAGGTCTTGCAGCCCCTAATTCATTTGAAACTCGTGTACTGCAGTGGATAGCCAGGCGTTATATGGAACAATATGTGTACGTTAATGATCATAAATTTTACTGTTATACTAACCTTATTGCTCCACCAAGACCCACGGAGATCATGTAGACCATCCAACACGTGTTAAGGCTGTTAAAATGTAAGCAACAGCAGACCAAACAAACTTGAGATTGTTCTAACATCAAATCGTTGGTTAATGTGGAAATAAACATTAATATGACAGAAACCAACCTGATCGATAACACAGATGTCTCCAACTTTGGATTTGGGAGCAGACCGGATAACAAAACAACCAAATCAAATGACCAATATTCAAAGCTGCAGCACATGATTGTTAGAAATCCTTAGATGTACACTTTTGGATGTTTATGTAATATCCTATAAAATTGCATCAGAGATGGCATATTTGATCCTTTTCATGTTTTATCGCAAACGGGTCAGTGGGTTAAGTAAAATATCAGCTAAAACAAGAACGTGTCAAACGGGTCGAACCACCCAAACACCATCATCACCGCATACATAGATTTGGATTATTAATTTGATAAAAAATTATAATGATCCAACTCATTATTTATAACTTTTTTCCAAAATGGTCCAAAATGTTTGCATGTCTACCCAATCTGGCCCGGTCAATTTCAACCTGAACCTGTACTGACCCGTTATGCAACCCACCCATACTGCCACCACCAATATGTATGGTTATACGAGAGTTCAAATTCAAATAAAAACTATATTTTTTATGAGTGTTGAGGAAGTAAGCATACCAAATCATAACTGCCGATGGAACAGCAAGTTTGAGGAAACTAAGAAGATCATTCATTGCTTCTTTTGAAAAACCAGTCCACGTGTGCTTACAAGCAGGAGACAGTTTCACATAAACTCCCAACAAAACGACGTTTATCCAATTCGATATAGTATTAGACAATGCAGCCCCCTTGATTCCGAGCCCAAATTTAAACACTAGGCCCCAACATATAAATATATGTAACAAAGCTGTAACACCAGAACTAATCATCATAGGAACTACAATGTTTTGTGTTTGAAGAAATCTGTTTAGACATTGAAGTAAAGCGTATGCAAATAAACTTGGGATCATCCAACGAATATAAATTCCTGCTCCGATTGATATTTCTTGATCTTGACCAAGAGCTATGAAGATGGTGGTTGTGTAAAACCAAATGACTGCAAGAGGAATGCTTACTGCTGTTAGAGTGATCATTCCTCTTTGCATTTGGATCCCGAGCATGCGGTATTGTTTACCGCCATAGGCTTGTCCGCATAGCGTTTCCAATGCACTTCCCATTCCTAACTACAAGAAAAGAACATAATTTTTGCTTTTCTCACATATGAGTTTCTTTCTTTAACATCATCATGTTAATTAGTGCAACTAAAGTTTGGTATCATATTTAGGTAGGGTCATTTTCTGCATAGCGTTTCCAATGCACTTCCCATGCTAGAAAATGACCCTACCTAAAAAGGTCATAACTTTGAGCTACGTACAGAGTTACGTGGCCCATAAGTTAAATATGGAAACAATCATTGGCATTTTCCTGTACTCTCGGATTCTCCCAATTGACGATCCGGATTCCATCATCTAGATTCTAGAGCCCTGATTTCAAATTCAAGGACCTTTCCCAAAATTTGACAAGTTTCAGTTTATTTTCTTTTCTATATAAAAAGCATGAATTTTTAATTTGAGTATTTTGCGCGTTTATTTAGGAGTCAATCTTAGTTTTCCAAAATTTGACTCTTACTATCATATTTAGATTTGCCCACCTGCATATGAAATCTACTTATTTAGCCTATTTAAACACCAAAATTAAAGATTTGTTATCTGTCACAGATATTCACAAACTGACATTCACATAGTCACATCTACTAGGAAAGTCAAAGTCAGAGTCAACTAATGAGCAAAAGATGCAGTTTTGATATGAAAGAAAGAAAATAATGACCGACCAACACACTGAAACCGGTGAATGAAGCAAAATATGTGGCCATTGAAGCACTGGATAGAGAAAGTTGACCAAGATGACCAGCGAACATCATTGATATCACTTCCAAACTGTACTGCAACAAGCTTACTGCTATCAGTGGGCCTGATAATCCTATCTGTTTTTTCACTTCATCAATAACTTGTGTTCTCAAATCACCATCTTCATCTTGATCATGTAAGTTTTCATCAATATGCCTTTGAATCAGAGGATATTGAACTGCTTCTTCTTCTTCTTTCATTATTTGGTGATCTGATTTGATGTTCTTTCTTTTATCTTGTTTGAATTTGGGGAAGGAGTATTCAGTATCCCCTTGGACCAAATCATTATTTAAGTAGTTATGATCTATTAATTATATCGGGAAAATGATATGTTTCATCACTTGGGCATGTATTTCCCACTTTTTTTATTTTATTTCTCTACTATTCTTAATGTTATAAATGTGATGTAATTATATACAAGCATTGTTGTTAGGACCGGATCGGACCGGCCGGTCCGACCGGTTCGACCGCGAATCGGTGGCTGGTCCGGTCCGGTCAGGGTGATTCGTTTTTGGCCATTTGAACCGGCCGGTCCGAACTGAACCGGCGGTTGGACCGGCGAACCGGACCGGTTCCGACCGGTTTTCTGATTATTTTTTTTTTTGATTTTAGTGGGTAAAAACGGGGTGTTAAACCATAAATTAGTACGTAGGATATACAAATATAGTTAAGTTTTATATATAACTATAAAATATATGTATAATCATATATAAATTACTTATATTTAATTACATATATAAATATAATTAAAATATAGTTAAATCCGGTCCATCCGGTCCGACCGGTCCGACCGGTCCGACCACCAAACCAGTAAGACGTCCGGTTAAACGTCCGATCCGGTTCTGAAAACATTGTATACAAGTGTTCGAGTCTATAATAAAACATTAGATTTGACTTTAACTTTCATGGGTTTTTTTTTTTTTTTCATTTAACCCTTTGAAGACCATTTGTAATGCGTAAGCTGAGTTTTAATTAAAAAAAATTAACTCTTACACCGATTTAACTAGGGGTGTAAACGAGTCGAGCCGAGCCCGAGCTCGCTAAGGCTCGAGCTCGGCTCGTTTTGGTTTTAGGAAGCTCGAGCTCGAGCTCGGCTCGTTTATAATTTTAAGAGTAAATTTCGGTTTTGGTCCCTGTGGTTTAACCATTTTAACCATTTTAGTCCAAAAAGGAATCTTTGATCATATCATACCATGTGGTTTCATTTTTGTAACGGTTTTGGTCCCTAACACTAACTCTGTTAGTTTTTACAGTTAAATATGAGGGTACTTTGGTCATTTTACATTTGAAGGGTTAGTTATGTAAATTATATAAGATTAGGATAATTATTGTATTTTTTTAAAAAAATAAAAAATAAAAAACAAAACAAAACCAGAACAACCACCACTCTCCGCCACCATCACCATTAACCACCACCACTTCTCCTTCCTCCGCTACGACCCCACCACCACCACCCTCACCCTCACCCTCACCACCACTAACACCACCAACAATTGCACCACCAGCCTCCCAACACAACCTTTAAACTTCTCAAACTCACCGTTCAAACCCACTAATTCTTTCTGCTCTCCTCTTTTACATCCGCCCATGCCACCCACCAAACCACTGTAGCTACCACCGTTGTCCGACGGAGTGGGAAATCACACAAAACCCACTTCAAATCATACATTCTTGTGGCTCAATTCACCCTTCAGGCCTCAATATAAATCAGTGTGAAGATGATGTTCTAGGATTTCTTGAGGGTTTCTTGAAATTTGGGATTGAAGTCCAATGAAAAAAAAAAGATTCCTACTTTACAAGCTATAAAGCTTGCAAATCCCACAATGGTGTTTGTGGGTTCAGTTCATCTAACCCAAAGAAACCATTTTTATGCTTTGAAGCTTCAAATTCCCACAAATCCGTAACCAAAAGACCTAATTTATGTGTGGCGATGATGTCGATTGCTGCAATGCTCCTTTGTTTTCTACTGTTGATCCTCTTGAGTATATACATTTCAAAAAGATGAAAGAACTCACCGTTAGAAGATCCGGTGGTGGTGTACCTCCACCGCCACCGCTCCGCCACCCTCCTCCCGTCGGTGTTCACCTTCGACGAACTTCAATCATCCACCAACAACTTCGACCCAAATAGAAAGATCGGTGACGGTGGATTCGGGTCGGTTTACATCGGTCATCTTCAAGGTGTCCGTCGACAGGGGTTGTTCGAAAATGAGGAAGAAGATGATGGCGATTGTGGTTGTCCGGTGGTGGTGCAAGGTGTGGGGTGGTGGTTGTCCGGCAGTGGTGCCGACGGTGAAGATGGTGATTGTCTAACTTAGGGTTTTTTGATTTACAGGGGTCTGGTTTTATTCTTTGATATTTAAAGTTTCTTATTTAAAATTTATATTATATGTACTTTATTCATTATATGTATATTAAAAATACAACCCCTCAAATTATTTATCTAGTTATAAAATAGTCCCTGTATGTAAAATGACTAAAGTACCCTTACATTTAACTGTAAAAACTAACAAAGTTAGTGTCAGGGACCAAAACGGTTACAAAAATAAAACCACAGGCCATGATATGATCAAAGATTCCTTTTTGGACTAAAATGGTTAAAATGGTTAAACCACAGGGACCAAAAACGAAATTTACTCTAGTTTTAATTATAAAGCTCGAGCTCGACTCGTTAGAAAATTTTCAAGCTCGAGCTCGGCTCGAGCTCGGCTAGTTTATTGTTAAATTATTAAATTTATATTTTTATAATTACTTTTATAATTATTTATAAGCATACTTTTTATATATAACACAATATATATTATTTAACTATTTTTTTATCACAGTAATATATTTAATAATATAATTTATGTAAATATGTATTTATATATATTTAATATGTAAGTAAAAAATACATATATATAAAAAGCTCGTTTAGGCTCGCGAGCCAGCTCGAGCTCGATATCCTGAAGCTCGAGCTCGAGCTCGTTTAGTAAACGAGCAATAATTTGAGCTCGAGCTCGGGCTCGAGCTCGTTTAAGCTCAACTCGATTCGAGCTTTTTTCGAGCCGATCCCGAGTAGCTTGCGAGCCGGCTTGGCTCGTTTACACCCCTAGATTTAACTATTAACTAATTAAGCTCTATTAACTTAACCTAAATAATTTTATAGCTTAACTCATAAAAAGAAACAAATTGTCCATAGTTCCGTACTTCCGTAGTTCCAGAATTATAATCAACAAAACCACTTGCTCGTTTCTGAGTACTGTAGATGATGTAATGACTAGGTTTAACAAAATAAAAAACCTATAAAAAAACAACTTTAGAGATACTATATATCCATTATGCATTTCTGTTGACGATCGAAGTAGTTTTTATTATGTAGTAGCAGTTCGTACGTAAGTTCATGTTCATGTATCAATTCACGTTTGGTAATATGTAGGCCCAATGTAATCCAAAGTGTCAATAGCCCAACTTTATATACAGTCCACTACATTTAATAAAAAACTCTTGTAGAGTTGTAGCCCATTCTCAATTTAACCCACTGCGAACAAGCAATTTCATTTTGCTGTTCCTACTTCCTAGTGTAAATCTTCAATTCTTCATCAAGTCACCAGCATCATACCATCATTGTCATTAAATCTCCATATCATCATCATCATCATCATCATCATTTTGGCTTATATATATAAGTCCACATGAACCTTCTGTTTTAACCCATCATGTGCCATCTTTTGTTCACTACGAACCATATCCATTTTCATGATTACGAACTAATATAATTTTAGATCGTCGTGAATGACACTTCGATAACTACTTCTGGTAATCTTGAACTCGTTTTTATTTTTTAAACATTTTGATACGTATTCGTCTTTTATAGACGGACCTAACAACTCATTATTTTTCTCTTTTCATTCCATAGAGTAGATAGATATCATGAACATCAAGAATGGTGTAAGCAAAATTTTAAATTTTAGATAGGTGTATCTATTACTGTTGGCGCAAGTTAATTATTGACTCGATAACTTTGAGTCATTATATTATATTATTTTTAATAGTTGATGGGAGTTTTAGTTTATTTGTTTTGTTTTGTTTTGTTGGAGTTGGTGAAACAAAGTGAATTTGAGAAGGTTTCAATTTTCAAACTACTTGGCAGCCAAGGTTTAGAAGTCTTTAAAAAGAGGTCATTTCTTTAGTTTTTGTCAGTATTCATTGGATTAATAAAACAAAAAAGCCGTCGTGAGGTTAGTCCCCCTCACAAAAATCTGTGTTCCTGTATGCTTACGAATTTTTTTTACCAATAAAATGTCCATTCATTGAAAAATGTTATATTTTTCAATTTCTGATAAATCAATAAAGTATTACCGATTAGGTGTCGACAAGTTAACAAAATTTTACTATCGTTAAATAGTTATTTATTTTTATAGATAATAATTGTAGACGTGGGTCATTTGAAAACAACCTGGACCAGAAAAAACAAATAATACCCGTTTCATAATAGGGGCATTTAGAGGTGCACAAACCGGTTTTTTTTTTGAACCCGGGTCGGGTCGGACCCGGTTCGGGTTCGGTCAACGTTTTGGAGCCCGGTTTTTGACCAAGAACCGGTTCGGGTCGGAACCGGTTTTCAAACCCATCAAACCCAACCCGGTTGGAACCGGTTCGGGTTGGAACCGAACCGGGTCGGGTCTAAGACCCGGTTTGGAAAACCCGGTTTTTTTTTTTTTTTTTTTTTTACCTTCTAATTAAATTATATACAAATTAATTACAAATTTTGATTAATTAAAAATTATTAGAGTAGATTAATTATATACGATTGGACGCGTTTTTATTTTCATTTGTAAACAATTAATACGAGTTTTATACAAACATTATATACGATTGATTGTACGCGTTTATTTTCGTTTTTATTTTATTAGAGTAGATTAATTATATACGATTGTCTCAAAGTTTTTATTTTCATTTTAATAAGTAAACAATTAAAATCATACTCGAGTTTTTCTAAAGAAAACAATAAAAATTACATTAATTTATAAAAGTAAATAATTAATTCATTACGAAAAATAAACAATAAAATTACACTAAAATTAAACCAAAGAAAACAAAATATACATATTACGAATACAAGTTTGTCTAATCTAATCGTCTTCGTCGGTTTGTGTGCCAATGCGTTGAGACAAATCATAAGCGAGTTCTTCGTCGGATAGCGGTGAGGATCGTCCGGTTTGTACCTCGTGCTCGTGTATTTCTTCTTCAATCGGTGTTTCTTCTTCAAGGTTTGATATGTGTTGTCTTCGTTCGGCCGCATCTAAGTGGTCCTTTAAACAAATACACATCTCTAGCGATGTTGGAGTTAACCTTGTTCTTCTAATCGATAAAACCCTGCCACTAACAGAAAATGCAGACTCCGAAGCTACCGTGGAAGCTTGGACGGTTAGTAAATCACGTGCCATGGCGGATAGGACGGGAAATTGTGATTCCTTTCCTTTCCACCATGTCAGAATATCAAATTTCAAAAATTCATCGGGAGACATAGTGGGTAAAAATCGGTTCCCATATATCTCCCGAGTTCGCTACTTGGGGTGTTACCCCTTTGACGTTTACTGTTTTCATTTCTCAAGTGTTGTATAAACTAATCATCGGGTCTCTACTTGAGCTCGACGAACTCGATTCCACGTTCGATTGTCGGTGGATGTTTGATGTTGCACCATATTTTTCAACATAAACATTAAACAATTTTTTAAAAGTTTCATTAAATATTTGTTTTGTATTAACATTAAAAAATGGATCATAATCATGTAAATCTAAATCATAAGTTATCTCATCTATTAAAGTTTCTACCCCCGAAACATTTAAACACGGGTCGAGTGCGGCGGAACACGTAAAAACCGGGGGTAGTTCAATGAAATATTTTTTAAATTTTTCTTTCATCGGCGCTACCATTGCCGAAAACATTTCGTTTCTTTCTTCATATTCACTTAATTTATGGGTCATTAAATAAATTTGATGAAGCGTTAGACAACTTGTCGGATAATAAACCCCCGACAATTTTGTAGTTGCGTTTTTAAAAAGCTCTAAAATTGAGTTATTTCTTGAATATATTCCCAACCCTCTAACGGAAACGGAACAACCCGACCCCGCATCGCAAGACCATCGTGGAAAACATGAAGCGTTTCTTTTTGACGTAAAGCACTATTAAATATTTTCCAAGTCGAATTCCATCTAGTCGGGACATCCCAATTTGGTCCTAAACAAATGGAATTCGTATCGTGACACATTTTTCTATAATTAACATACCTTTTTCTACTAGTTTTAAAAACGTCACGTAACATGTTTTTGAAAGACGTTTTAAAATCTTCCACTTCAGGAACGCCAAGACCATCTTGCACAACTAAATTAATAATATGTGCAACACATCGTGAATGAAAAATACGCCGTCACAAACCGGTTTATATTTTATTTTCAATTTTTCAACGGCGGATGTGTTGTTCGAGGCGTTATCAAATGACATTGAAAAAATTTTGTTTTCTAATTTATACGTTTTGATTACATAGTCTAAAATTTGAAAAGATTTTCACCGGTATGCGGATATCCAAATAATTCAAACGCAATCGTACGTTTCATCATTTGCCACGAACTTGGATCTATCCAATGGGCCGTGACGCAAAGGTACGATTCCGGTAAACCGTGTGGGGCGGACCAAACGTTGGTAGTTAAGTTCACACCGGTTTGTAAATTTTCAAATAAAACCTTTAAATCATTTTTTGCTTGTTTCCAAAGATTTAAACAATCACGTCTAAGAGTGGTGCGACTTACGTGAGTGTAGCGTGGTTGAAGAGTTTCTTGAATCAATTTTGTTAACCGAGGGTTGTCGAAGTGATCGAACGGCAATCCTTCTTGAATTACAAACTTTGCCATTCTATCTCGAACCATATCGACGTTGAAGTTCCATAAACCACCATCGTTTCCGATTGATGTTTGCCCTTGACTCGGTGTACTTTTCAAAGACTTGCACCATTTGGTCATATGATTTCTCAAAGTCGAGTTTGAATCCGACTTGAAAAACGAACCGCAAGCCTTGCATCGAGCTTTATGTTGACCATTCGACATTTCGCATAAGTCGAAATTACACCAAATCTCTTGGTTTCTCGTTGTTGAAAGAATTCTAACAACGGTAGCGGCACTTGAGGATCCACCGGTTGGAACCGATGATTCAGAAGCCATAATTCAAGATATTGAGAGAGTAGAAAGTTGAGAGTGAGGAGCGTTTTTGCGTTTTTAAGCACGTTTTCGAGCGTTTTTGAAGTTTTGAGTGTTGTGACTAAACCATTACACCCACTACCTATTTATACTATCATATAAGGGCAAAATGGTCCAAAATATGTTGAAAAAACGGTCAAAATCGAGGCTATAACGCTATATAGCCGTTTTAAAACGTTCCAAAAAAAAAACGGTCAAAACCGGTTCGAAACCGGGTTTTTTGAACCGGTTTCCAACCGGGTTGGATCAAAACCGGTTTGGAACCGGTTTGGGTCAAAATTGAAGAACCGGTCCGGAACCGGTGGTTTTTTTCCGGGTTTGAACCGGTTTGGGGGTTTTCCGGGTTGAAACCGGTTTCGGGTCGGGTCGGGTCGTCGGGTCGGGTCTTCAAACCGGTTTTGTTGTGCACCTCTAGCGGGCATTGACTCGTGGCTCACATTTAAGGTATAATAATCATCACCAATCTTGACTGTTGATGGAACACACCTCCAACTCCAATTGCACGAGAGATATGACCCAATTACGTAACAAACTCTTTTGAGACTACTTCAATCATCATACATGACCGAATGTCTCGGTAAATTAGAGTTCAATTGGAGCAACAAGGATCCGGTTGTGACGTGTTAATTGGTAGTGGCTTAAAACGTAACAAACTCTTTTGAGATATGACCCGTTTCTCTCTCTCTCCCTCCCTCCCCCCAACCAAATTTTACATATATATTATGATTAATTATTCTCACGCTAGATGATTTCTACAGAGATACTTCCCTTTTTGTGACGCGTTAATTGGTAGTGGCTTAAAACGACGAGGATTGTCTCGGTAAATTAGAGTTCAATTGGAGCAACAACGATCCGGTTGGAGCTTGCATTTACAATAATATTTATAAATTATTATTATTATTTTCCGGACTTTATATTTTTTTATAAATATTGTCAAAATCTAGGTCCTGCTTTAGATGAGTGATAAGTCGGTAAGTCCCCAACGAAAGAACCCGTGGTCGAACACAAATCTTCTACTACCAACGGAAATTACAAAACTACCCTCACTCTCGCTATATAAAAGGAGCATGGGGTTTCTAACAAACTGTACAGACGCCATAACTGATTACACACTTACCTCAACGATAACCGCCAGAACCTCCTCTCTTTCCGTTAGTCGCCGGAGATGACGACGAAGACGGAGACGGCGACGGAGACGTTGAGAGACGATATGGAAGAAGGATTGATCCTGAAGCCAAAGGATAACAGATTAACATGGCGAGTATTGGCGGAGGAGATGAAGAAATTAGGAGTTGTTGCAGGTCCGATGGTTGCGGTGACTTTGTCGCAGTACTTGTTGCAGGTTATCTCCGTCATGATGGTCGGTCATCTCGGCGAACTTTCACTCTCCAGCACCTCCATTGCTATCTCCCTCTCTAGCGTCACCGGTTTCAGTTTGATTGTAAGTCCTTTACTTTCTAATCGTCTCTGCCTTTACTTTTGTTTCACGTGTTGATTGTGAATGTGTATCGCTTTCTTTTTAATACTCTGATTGTATGGTATTCAGATCTGATGTTACATTTCAGTTGTGTATGTCTTGATTACTGATTAACGTCAATTGCTTGTTAGAAAACTGTATTGCTCCTGAATCCTGATTCTGCCTCTAGTTTGTTTGAACTTTGGATCACTTGTGAGAATTGTGAACTGTGTGACAATTTTAAGAGCTAGATTTATGCTACTAAATACAAATGAAATAGAGTTCGATTTAAAAGGCATTATATACGGAGGATATATGTTATTTTAATCGGGTGCATCTATCCGTCTCTTAGCGGGGAACACACCCTCAATCCTCCTGAAACCCACTACCGGAAAACCCCCGGCAACCAAGATCTTTCCATGTTTACATCTTTTTTGTACCTCATCTTAATCATATAGGCTAAAAGGCATTCGATCTGTAAAGAAACTGAAGTGTGGAGATATTGAATTGTCATCTATTAATCTAGTAGTGTGAATAATTGTTGCTCCGTTATTCCTCCCCTTTTTGTTTAGGTAAAATAATTGAGTTGGAAAGTTGATCTCTAGTGACGCTTATTTGTTTTTATTGCTTATAATATTTATTTAATAATTAAATATGATGTTTCTTATCTTGTCATTCCCTTTGAAGATTCAACAGAGAACCATTTGGTCAAATTTGTATTTAAATTTTTTTCCTTTAAACTCCTCCCAGGTTATAAAGACAGGAAATAATAATTTCTATGAAGTTATGACCTTTTAGGAGCTAATTTTGAATAATCTTTGTGCATCTTATATAGAAATAGCTGGTAGAAAATCCCCTTCTTTATGGAACGGTTATATGCACATGCATATGTTTTGCAGTAATTAATAGATTTTGGTATCGGGCATCATTAATTATTTTTAAAAACTAGTCTTCATTTGTTGACTTTAGTAAATGGGATTTGAACTATATGCTTATGGTTTTGCATACCATCTCCCATCTTGAAAGAGAAAACCTAATTTGTCTTTATTTATATGTATCAATGGGTGTGTGGTGCTAAAAATTTTGATCATTTTCAAATGTCAAGTTTTGACACAGTTTTGTTGTCATTTTCTTGATTGTTGGGAATCCATTTAGTAATTATCTCCTATAAAATGAGAAGAAGTGGCCAAATTTGGATTGGCCAGCCATTAACAAAGTCTCTCTGATATCTCTTGATAATGCATATCTTTGTCTGTCATGACACTTTTGTCCGTATTTCCAAATCCCAATTATATATTGGACCCCATTCAGAGGATATGAGTCATAGTCGGCGCCTATGCGGTGCAGCTGGTTCTATTAAAAATTCAATGTCACATATAAAATTTTTGGCTACTAGCAATTTACTAATGGTCTTCAAGGGACATCTTGTGGTAAAGTGTATCTTCCAACCAAAAAGTTATGATTGTGGTAATTATAGAACTAGAGTATGTGTAGAGTATAAATGTGTGTTCGCCGGTAAAAAGAAAGTAAATTGCTAATGGCCCACTACACCACGGTTGGCGGTGTAATTTCTAGCAATAAGATATAACATTTAAAAAAAAATGTTTGACCTTAATTTTTTATTTTTTAGATAAATTATAATGGCCATAGCCCAGCTTGATCTAGTGGCTGGGCTTTCTTTGGTTAACCTGGAGATTTTGATTTTTGAACACTCCCTTTTGAATTGGTTAGTGAGTCACCAATGCTCAATGGTATGTAAATTACTGAATAACAGAAGTTTTACTGTTTTGAGTGTCGTTTTTTTTTTATTACAAAAATTGGTATTGATTTTGTATTTTTTTGGTTTTGACAGTTGGGAATGTCTAGTGCTCTGGAAACTTTATGTGGACAGGCTTACGGAGCTCAACAATACAAAAAAGTCGGAATTCTAACTTACACTGCTATTTTCTCACTTTTAATTGTTTGCATTCCTCTTGCTATCTTTTGGAGATATACTGGATCATTACTTGTTTTTATCGGCCAAAACCCTTTGATTGCACATGAAGCTGGGAAATTCATAACGTGCCTCATTCCAGCACTTTTTGCTTATGCAATTCTTCAACCACTTGTTAGATATTTCCAGATGCAAAGCATGCTACTACCCATGCTTGCTAGCTCAACAGTTGCTTTGTGTCTACACATTCCCCTTTGTTGGGCCCTTGTATATAAAACTGGATTGGGGAACATTGGAGCAGCAATGTCAATGGGGGTTGCCATGTGGTCAAACGCTATTTTCCTCTTCTTTTACATGAAGTACTCCCCCTCGTGTGCAAAACTCGTTCTCCAATCTCAGTTGAAGTGTTTCACGGGATGAAACAATTCTTCAGCTTTGCTATCCCGTCAGCTGTCATGATTTGGTAATTAATCTCGTCAAATCAAATTAGTTACCCATGTCCAAGAATTATTGATCAATGATTAATGTTTGTGTGTATTTTTAACATCTGCAGCCTCGAATGGTGGTCCTATGAGTTTCTCATATTGCTTTCTGGGCTTCTACCAAATCCAGAGCTTGAAACTTCAGTTCTTTCTATCTGGTATACTATACTACACATTTTATAAGTACTTTGAATTCATGTTTGTGACAAAAAATAATAATGATTTTAATCTTTGAATTTTGTAAACAGTCTCAATACTATTGCTACACTCTATGCTATACCATATGGATTTGCTGCTGGTGTAAGGTTTGTTTAACATCTTATGATGATGATCCTTTTGTTTATCTTGCATACATTAATAACCCTGCATGCATAACTAATATGCTTATGTTATGGTGATTGTGTTGCGGTTTTTATTTTTCAGCACAAGAGTCTCGAATGAGCTTGGAGCAGGGAATCCACGAGGGGCGCGTGTAGCAGTTAATGCCATCATGATCCTTGCAGTAATTGAGACAAGTATAGTCAGCATGGTTGTTTTTCTCAATAGGCACATTTTTGGGTACATTTTCACAAATGAAAAAGAAGTTGTCGATTATGTCACAAAATAGCCCCTCTTCTATGTTTAAACATCATAATGGATAGCCTACAAGGAACCCTGTCAGGTAATATTACCACTTGCATGTTTTTTGTGTGTTTTACTCTCTGGGTGCATGCACACACATATAGAGTGATGTTTTATACAGAAAGATTGTTGTATAATTGTTGATAGAACAGGTGTTGCAAGGGTGTGGGATGGCAGCATTTAGGGGCGTACGCCAATCTTGCTGCTTTTTATCTTGTCGGGATCCCGATTGCTGCATTATTAGGGTTCTGCACCTCACTAAAAGGAGAGGGCTTGTGGATCGGAATACTAGTTGGTGCTACCATTCAAGTTGTTCTACTTTCAGTTGTTACAGTTTGTACCAATTATGAAAAACAGGTATTCTTTAATTTCCATTTAATAAATTTGGCTCTTAACACTCTCATGGAAAATTGATATGACAAAACGGGCTAGGGTTGAAACAAGTAACTTTGGTACGGGTTGGGTTTTTGTTCATTCGACCAGAAACACTTTTTGGTCCAAAAACTTTTAAGGTCTTTTTTATTTTACCTATTTGACCTATTATAACTAAATGCAATCTAATTAGACCAACTGATAAGTAAATGAGTCAAAGAACTCTAGTAGTGGTTGGTGTTATGCTAAAGACAGAATTTGGTGAGATTGTGGGTTCCTGATGAGTGGTTGGTTCATGATGTAGGCAACAAAGGCAAGGGAGAGATTATTTGAGGAAGAATGTTCAAGAGAAGATATAGTGATGTGAAGCCATTTTCTAGGTATCGCATACTAAAAATCTTTTTTATCCCATTCACTCGTATCTAGTTTCGATATATGAACCACATGAAACCTTTTTTGGGATGGATGGAACTCTTGGTATTTGTAATAAATGCCAAGAGTTCCACACAACTTATAATTTGTTGTACCAGTTAAACAGTAAACTAACATGTTTAGCTTTATCTTGTGGTGTATGCTTTTTGTAACCATCTTTACTTAGCTTTTTTTGCAAATTTTCAAGTATTTAGATATAAGCAAGTTGAATGTTGTTATTATTTGACTTAATTTTGTGACAAGAAGCAAAAGAAAGTTAAACTCTGATGCTCCAAAAGAAATTAGAAACTAGTTTGTGATTGTTGAAATGCATTTCATTGATCTTCATTTTTTATTGATATATAAATGACTTTATATACTAGGTGTGGGATTCACAAATAAAAAAAGAAAAGCTAAAAAAGATTAAAGTGACGTTTGGTTCGCGAAAATTTGTTGAAATTAGAATTGAAGTCAGAAGGAATTGTATTTGAGATTCAATATTTTTCAAAGGATTTGGAATCCATAAAAATAATTTAAATTTCAAAACACTTTTATGACAAAATACTTATAAAAAGGTTGAAATTTATCTCTCATTGCAATCTGCCACCACCTCCATGACCATTGATCACCGTCCTTACATATCACCGACCGCCGCCACCCCCGAGTGTGAGTGGGAGGTTTTTGGGCATGGCCCTCTTGTTTATATATTTTTACGTGTTTATTAAGAGTTACAACTCTAGTTGAGAAGTAAATGTATTATTTTTAGAGTTTATGTGTCGTCACACTCGATTTCTTAAAAACAATCAAGTGTTGGCATCCAAACTAGAGTTATGCAAGCAAGGCTATTGGAGATGCATGCTAGACATGTCTGGTTATATGTTTGTGTATGGCGAGATAGTAAAGCTTTGAGGTGTGAGAAAACTATCAAAATAAACATTATTTGAAAAACGTTTAAATCCTCGCAATAAAAAATTAAAACAACTAAAACCTCAAAATACTGCAATACATTTTGCATCTAACACATCAGCCTTTTAAAGACATTCAATGAGGACGAATGGTAAAAACCAAATTTTTTGAGACGGTAACCTTAATTTTATAGACGGTAAGCCATATTTTTACGGTTGTATTTGCATAACTCTCTGTTTCACTTCTTATGAATTTGTGAAGGTGTGAATCATAAACTGATGGTCCAAAACCGAAAATTTAAAACCTTAAACATTAAAAAACATTTACATCTAAAACGTCTGCCTTTTCAAAGATGATGAAATGAAGACACTGATAAAAAACCATTTTTGGGGGGCTGTATCCATCTTTTCATAGTTTGATTAGCTAAAACGACTTCACATCTTTTCATCGTTTGGTTGGCTGAAACGACTTCACAATTGTAAGTCATAGCGCAGCGGTAAAAGCTGTTCCTAAGGGACCGAAGGTCTCAGGTTCGATCCGTGGAAACGGCCTCCCCACAAAATGTGGGGGAAAGACCGCGTACATCTTCCCTTAAATGGGACGGACCCTCCCTGGATCCTACGAAAACGCGGGAGCTCTTTGCAGCACCAGGTACGCCCTTAGTTATACGATTGTGTAATAATTCTCCACACTTGTTTCTTCGGGGATTGGTAAAGCTGTGAATCATAACTTGATTGTCTAAAACCGTATATTTATCGTTTTGTCAATGTTTGTCTTTTTCACCTATATTTTTTACTATGCATTTTCGTTACAAATGTGTAAACCCATAAACAAAATTAAAGTATCACGTTGTCTGTATTAAAAAATATATATAACACGTAGCAGTATAACTGTGAGAGTGACAAACAAAAGCAACGTCTAATACATTTTATATAAAAATCTTAAATTTGGTATATGATTGGGGTATTCTTATTAATAATCCACACCCAACCTTTGCAACACAAAATTTAGTAGCAAAGATGTTATAAAACGTTTAATGTTATATCCAGTGACTCGTGTTTGACATGACTATTAAATCTAAACATGACACGTTTAGTTTAATGTATCATTTTCTTAAATACTAATACACACACGATTAACAGACGAGTTATACGAAACATATGTTTAGCATGATTAAATGTAATTAATTCAATAACACAAATGACATGACACATATAACATAATTATTGACATAACTTACTAACTACATTTAGAAGATAATAACACAATTAATAAGATAAAAATCAACATTATTAAATGTTAAAATCAACATTTAATTATATTATATCTAAAATTAAGGTTTAAAACTCTGTTAGCGTGATAAAGGATTACAAACATGTTGTTTCATTCTGTTAACCTATTTAACATGACCAGCTAAATGTGTTATGAGTATCATATATTTATAAAAACACGTTGAACTTGTTTAGTCACGTTTTAAATCGTGTCATAAACACATTAGTTTACACCCATTTTTTTAAATGACAGATTATTGGTTAATTGTCAGTATCATTAAGTTGGTAATTTATTCGTTAATGTCAAGGTTTGAACCTTGAATCTTCAAAAGAAACAAATCTTTTCCCCCTTCTCCTTGACCCCTAGATAAAGAAATCATTGGTGTTAACATGTGTTAACTTTGTGTCAAGTCATGTTTACTTAACATACTATCCCATAAATGTGTTCTCTATCTACTTATTCAAGAAAAGCATGGATATTTATCAATCGACAATGATAAAAATTTTAGGTATATAACTTCAGTCAAACCTAACAATCCCAAATCACTTTCAAGTATTTTACAAAATAATGATTTTTATCATTTATATAACTCCTACATACTATTATACTTAAAGATAAAACAAAATTTATTTGCATAAGTTCTTTAGTTGGTGAATTCAATTTATTACATAACTACTATAGGGAAGGGTTCAAATAACCAAGAGAAATTAAAAAAACTTTTAAATTAAATCTAAGCCTTTTATTTGATTAAAATCTATGTTTCTAGGTTTTTTGAATAAATAAAATACAAATTTATACTTGCGTGAGACCCCTTTTTAACATCATTCTGAACCATGGATCTTTAGATTTTAATCAAATCAATGGCTTAGATTTAATTTAAAAGTTTTCTTAATTTCTTTTGGTTTTGAAATGAACTCTACCCAACTACTATATATTTATATTATGAGTAAATTACCATTTGCATCCTTGAGGTTTGGTGATTTTGACCATTTGCATCCCTACAGTTTAAAAATCCTCATATACCCCCTAACGTTTTATTTTTGTTCCCATTTGAATCCAAAACACTAACACCGTTAAATTATTCTGTTAACTCCCTTGTAGAAAGACTAAACTGCCGTTCAAATTAAAACCCTAGTCCCCTCTTTATTTTCTCCATCTTCCTCATCAAACTCCTCCTCCTGCTCAATCACTATCACTGATTCTTACAATCAGCTTCGATGAAATTAGGCATATACCTGTGTGAAAAACAGCGGATACGAAGAAATGTCGCCAGAGTAGTCAACCGTCGGAGTAAGCCTTCGAACTCCGGCGACGGCGTGAACTCACCGAAATCATCCAACGTCGAATTCGATTCACCTTCAACGAACAAAACTCCTTCACCGTTGCAATTAATCACGATCCGACCACTCTCATCTCTGTCCAATCGCCCAGCCATCGGGTAGAACGACACAAGCACATCTGCGAGTGCCTTCTTCATCACGTTTGGATCGAAGAAGTTTGACGATCCATTAGGCCTGTAGAAGTAGACTGTGAGGATGTGGATTCTACCAACTACGAGATCCAAATTGGAGGTCCATAAATGCTTAGGGGATTGTGATGTGATCTCCGATGGAGGTATGATTGATGATTGTCTTATTGTGATGTTCATCTTCGTTTTCTGATCGATTTCCATGGTGATGATGATGGTGATTTGAGTCTGTTAATGGAGGTTGTGTGTGGCGGTGGCGGTGGCGATGTTGGTGACGGTGGAAAGAAGCAAAAAGCTTCTGATGCGAATGTGATGGTTGTTAAAATCGATCTTCATTGTGAAGGCTGTGCTGGTAGAGTCATTAAAGTTGTTCGTACTCTCAATGGTGATTACAAATTTACAGATCTCTGCAAATTGTGAGATTTTTCGAATTGAAATGTTACGATTGTTGATCAATTTGGGTGTGTTTACAGG
This sequence comes from Flaveria linearis, assembly GCA_024085815.1. Classification (NCBI taxonomy): domain Eukaryota; kingdom Viridiplantae; phylum Streptophyta; class Magnoliopsida; order Asterales; family Asteraceae; genus Flaveria; species Flaveria linearis. The sequence goes on along the minus strand of CM044005.1, from coordinate 6,481,298 downwards.
TGTTGATTATGTAAGAATCGGTGATAGTGAGCAGGAGGAGGAGTTTGATGAGGAAGATGGAGAAGATGAGAGGGGACTAGGGTTTTAATTTGAATGGTAGTTTAGTCTTTTAACAAGGGAGTTAACAGAATAATTTAACAGTGTTAGTGTTTTGGATTCAATGAGAACAAAATGAAACATTAGGGGGTATATGAGGATTTTTAACTGTAGGGATGCAAATGGTCAAAATCACCAAACCTCAAGGATGCAAATGGTAATTTACTCTAAAAACAATTTTTAACTTCAAAAAAATTAAATAATATTATTAATAGTTAGTTGAGTAAATTACCATTTGCATACCTGAGGTTTGGTGATTTTAACCATTTGCATCCTACAGTTTAAAAATCCTCAAATACCCCCTAATGTTTTATTTGTGTTCCCATTTGCATCCAAATGACTAACGATGTTAAATAATTCAGTTAACTTTTTATAAAATGACAAAATTACCCCCGGAAATCCCCAAATCACCATCTTCTTCAAACCTTGTGTGTCCCATCCCTATCACTACCACCGGAGCGACCATTATCCGCCTCTCTATCTCTCATCCTCGGCCCTCCGTCGGAGCGACCACCGCCGTACGACGAGAAACCACCACCGATCCTCCCGTATTTCATCACTCAACTGAGTCACTATACAATCAAACATCAGATTCAGATCCTTTCTTACACAGTGTGCATCAGATGAACAATTAGATGGAAGACTTTCAACAAGAACCTGATAAATCCACATCACCACTTCGTAAACAATCTCAATCAAGATTAACCACTCAAATTTATCAATAATTAATACCAGGACCACAAATGTCCAATTCTGACACTTTTATTCATTTTCCCCAAACTAATTTTAAAAACTTGTAGTTTTGAAGAACACCCACATCTATGGATCCACCTCCCACTCGCCGGAGATCTCGCCGGAGATCACGCCGGAGGAGAATTCTCCGATCGAGCAAGTCGCACTCACAGTTCCGCACTGCCACTAGCTTATGGAGACCTTGATATACAGAGGTTTGCTCAGATTCAAGTATCTGTGAACGACGTCCTTCGAGAAACACTTCGACGGCGTGTGATTGTGATCTACAACCTTCTCTGTCACACCCCAACCTTAACGTCGAGGTGTGAGGGTTAAGATCGTTCACAGCCACATAACGCTATTAATAACCCAAATATATTAATCATAAGTTTCAATTACAACGTTACAAGCATAAATCTCAAACAAGATAGCATCATGTATAAAGTTAAATGTGACAATTCATCCATTTAATTCACTAGGTCCAATCCTAGGTGTGATAAGCTTTAAAGAGTAGTAATCATACTTGAGTATTTCCTGAAACATGTTAAAAATAAAAGGTCAACAATAATGTTGGTGAGATTTCCATAATTTTCAATGCATAAGTATATAAAGATGGCAATTCATGTTGTAAATTAGAGAACAAAATAACTAGAGATGTAAGACAGAATGCACAATCAAACCTTGACAAAGTTTTACAAGTTTCAAACGTTTACAAGTATATACGATTAGCTAAGTGTACTTGGATCAACCAAGCAGGCTTGTCAGGCCCATAGATCTATGACGTCGTCAGACTAGCAATAGTTAACGATTGTACATATATTCGACATTACATGGTAGCTACAAGGTTCAACTAACCACAACACATAAGTAAATTGTCATAAGTTTACAAGAATCAAACGTGTTTACAAGTGCAATATTTATAATATAACATGTTTCACCCAAAAGTGTGAAAATAATAAATGGGTATAGAAATACTCACTTGACGTATATGAGTATAAGATGATAATAAGGATTAAACAATGTTCCAACGAATTTGTTTACAAGGTACCTAAACGTATTTATTACAAGATTAAGGTTAATAATAAGGTTAACGATTTAACGTGAACTATGGGTTCATTAGAATTGTGGGTTTTGACAAGTAAATTAATTTATATAATGAAATTGTTTATATTTTGATTAAATGAAATAATTATACTATTTAAGTGTTTTAATATAGAAAGAAACTAGGCATAATAATATAAAATGTAAATAAATTTTCATAGTCTTTGAAATAAACATGATTTATCTATAATTAAAATAACGTATTGATCAATAACAATTTATTAACTTAAGTTATTATTTAAAGTACATTTTATAAGAAAGTCATTCAAAATGACTTTTGTAAATAATCTGTGAAATTATAAAAAATATATATAATTGCAATTATCTTGAATATTCCATAATTAAAGGTAATATAGTGTTTAATAATAATTTAATAATTTAAATTATTACTTAAAGTCCACTCTTTAAAAATAACTTTATAACACATGTAAATAATTTATTTATAACCTTTAAAAGAAATAAAAATGAATTTTCAGAAAATAAGTTTTTATAATTTTTATAATTTACCACCACCTACCCCTCCCAGACCCTGCTCTTGAGTGGGATATACTGGGTTTGTTTGTTTGTTTGTTTGTTTGTATTAAGTGTTAGGGTGTTTAAAAGAAATAAATTTTTAGAAAATAATTAGATAACTTTTAAAATAATCTAAATTTAACAACTGATTTTGTAACTTTTGGAAATTTTATATGATTTTTTTAGGCTGAAAAACTATTTAAAAAAATAATGAGGATGCCCGGGTTCGAACCCGGACCTCAAAGTTGGAATGCAAGCGTCTAACCAGTGAACCAGGGCCGTGGCCTTAGTTTCACTTGGTTTTTAAATCTTTTAAACACAACAACAAACAAACCCGATGAACCCTAAAACTAAAATCGAACCAATTGAGCCACTAATCGATGATCATAACCAAATTAACTATGGGGCTTTTGTTCCACATGTAAAAACGAATGAAAATCCCAATTTAATTACCTGGTTGATGTTGTGTTTGATGATTTTCGTTCGGCTCTAACCCTCGATGGTTCTTGCTTCGAATCTGTTATGAGTGTGTGTTGTTTGGTGAAATTAAGGTTACAAGTAGTGAAAAGGAGGTGTCGTGAGCATTCCCCCCAACTTATAGTTTCAATCGGGTTGATTGAATGTCCATCGGTTAAGGGATTAATACCAAGGGTTTCAGATCGAATTAAATAGGTTTAATGTTGTTTCAGGTGACATTGATCATTCTAATGGTTTCGAAATGATTATACAAACGTTAATGTTGGTTTAGTTTCATTTATATTGAACTTTAATGTGATAACGGATTGAAACCTTAATTGGGTTCGGTTTCGATTTGTAGAACTTAGCAAAACCGTTGTTGATCTCGAATTAATCACCTTCCCGAGTTGAAATATGTCCATGAATCGTTTAGAGGTGCGTTGGGGTCAAAATAGAGGCTTGAAAGCCGGTTTTTAACTTGGCCGGAGCTCGCCGGAGCTCGGCCGGAATACCAACCGGAAAATCGGGGGAAGAAAGGGGGGGATTGAGTTTTATTTGATTACAATTTGGTCCCTGTGGTTTATGTATTTGTTAGTTTAATTCCAAAGTTCTATTTTTCAGTTTAAACAAATTTACAGTTTGATCCCTGAAGTTTAAAATGTTATTTTTTTATGAACAAACTTATTAATTACAAGTTTTAAGATAATAAAACTTATTTTATTTTATTTTATTTTATTTTTTATTTATTTCAAAGGTTAACACTTATTATTATTGTTGTTATTATGATTATTATTATTATTATTAATATGATTAATGTCACACCCTCAATTTCCACGAACGGGGTTACCGCTAGGTGTGTGACATAACCAGGATCTCAGATAAGTATCAGTTATACCAAACGACTCGACAATTACAAATCATATAAGTTGCTTAGTAATAATGAAATAAACCAACTTGTATTTAAGTATTGCGGAAGCGAAAACAGGAAAACATTTAACAACGGTTTTGGAACACGCAAACACGCGTCCAATTCAATTTATGTAAAGTACATGAAATTAAATCTTGAAAACAGTTTGGGGTGAATGCGGAATGACATGCAGTGGATGCTGTGCTCCTAAACGTGCCACATTAATGTCCTGAGAGAAAACATGCAAAAGTCAGTACAAGACTGGTGAGTTCACAGGTTTATCAGAAAACAGTAAGTATCAGTAATGAAATTCCCAGATTTAGTAATCAAAGCATATGATGGGTAGCTAGCCCATAGCAATCACTATGTGTATGAAGTCGTGACCGAGCTGACATGTAATCAATAGTAATAATGTAGGCCCGGCTGTGGTTTCCCCACCACAACACTGTAAAACAGGCTGACCGTTCACCCGTTTGACCTCCAGTCAAGCTAGCGCGACTAGCCCGGGTGGGGTATGTCAATCCTAGTAGATCTACTAACAATCACCTCGTTATTTGCATATTAACGGTCCGAAGGGCAAAGTATAACACTATAGTATCATGTATATGCAGTATTACAAAAACCCAATGTAATGTAACGTTTATGAAAGTAGCATGTTTCTCTCCCCCAAAAAGAGTATAAAGTAAAAGTGGGGCTGTAAACTCACCTCAATTGCACGCGTGAATACTTGCAATAATCTGTATGTATGTTTGGTCTAGGAATCTCCTTAACAAAATCACAATATATTCATGAGGTCATGATTACTAACCCTAGATGGTCATGCATAACTCATCCACAAAGTTAGTCTTGAAATTGTCACTTGACTAATTAGACACGTCGAGTCGTTAATGTTTTATTTAAATTCTTGTCTTCATCTTTATTTTCCTAAAGATACATAATATATTGAAGATGTTTTATATTAAGTATAATGGTATTATACTTTCCATGTGTATGGGTTTCCTTTTTATTAAATATCTCCCAAAAGTTTACTTTTATCTAAATATAGGTATTTGACAGCTTCAAAGGGAAATTTTTTTTTGGTCTGGTTGTCATCCCCTTTTCATGGTACAAAGAATTTTTATAAAATCTGATACTTTTATCATATCTAGGTCTATGTCTTAGGATTCCAAAAAGGTATAGATTGTATCCTACAACTAAGTTTAAGTGTCTCTAAATGGTTCATGAAGCAACAGATGTCAGTGCATCACTTTTCTGTACTTGTCTATGGAATTTACCTTTTTAAGGGGTCAAAACTTACATTCACAAATAGAGCCTATATTACTTTAAAATCTAACACCTTAAGCTAAGTTACCACAGAAAGAAAATCTTCATTTTATTACTTTAAGCATAACTTATGCCTCATTCTTTCTGTCCTATTTATTCAGTCAAACATTCAGGTTCAGCACTTTAATTTGTTTGTATGTTTTGGATGGGTTATACTCGTCTAAAAATTCAAGATTGGATGGGTTAGAAACTAGACATCCTAAAGTTAATTTTAGGCTCAAGAAACGGTTCATTTGACCATGTTTAGGTCGAGTTATGGTCTTGAAATCACAGAGCATGAATCTGCCAGAAAGTGTTTTACATGCTTTGTTACTTTTTAAACTTTGTTAGAGCACTTTTGGGATGAGTTAGTGAACATGAACACATCATGGTGATGTATAGAAGATTAGAAAAAAGGTACTAACCTTAAACAAGCAAAGAGAAGAGATGGTAGTCTTGAAATGCAAGGAAAAGAAGACTTGATCCTTTGAACCAAGAAAACCCAACAAGAAAAGGTGAAGGAGATGTTGTAGGATGCTTGAAAGCTTCAAAAATCACTTGATCTTCAACCAAATGCACTTGAACACACAAGATTTATAGAACTAAAGTTTGAAAAGGGTGGGAATGGTAAGGTGGTCGAATTTTTAGTGAGAGAGAGTGAGAGGAGTGTGGGTGTTGGTGTAGATGAGAATTAGGGGGTTTTATTACCAATTTAAATCATGGAGTTGTTCAACCGTTAATTTATGGAGTTGTTCAACCATTACATGGAGTTGTTCAACCATTACATGGAGTTGTTCAACCATTACATGGAGTTGTTCAACCATTACACCTCAATAATAATTGGATTAAATGAAGAATATATCTAATAATATCCATAATAATAATAATAATATGAACAACTTAACCATTTTGCATGCTACATATTTGGCTACCATGTAGTTTTCGCCATCCTGAATTTTTGTTAACTGAGAATTAATAGTTGAATTCCACTTTTTCAAAAGGTGAAATGGTTAGGTTGGAGGAGTTGGTGGAGAATTTGGTGGATCTAGTGGATTCAATATGTAAAGGAAAAGTTCACCCACTATCTCCTTCTTTTCCGCCATGCACCCACTAAACAAATATTCCATTAGACGCAAGTTACACAATGGTCCCCTCAAGTCTCCTAAGTTTGCACTTTAGATCCTCCAAGTTAGCCTAACGTATATTTAGATTAATCATGTTAAGTAATTTAAGTTTAATTGTAGTTACAAATTAGTTATGCTTGGTTAGTTATAATATTAGTAACATTTGCAATTTGCTTAATCATACTTAACGGAGAGATTAGCCAATGTAAAAAGTGTTAACGTAAGAGAAAAACTCGGGTTGTCACAATTAATTATTTAATTATCAAAATTATGATGATACAAGAAATAAAATCCTCGTATTTGCATTATTAGCAATACAAACCCTTACAAGATTTAACGATGTTAATTTTTAATTAACGAAAAATATGAAAGGTTACAGCCTCCCCAACTTTTAAGAATTTCGTCCCGAAATTAAGAATAAAACCTAAACAAACAGGAGACTTATGATGAAAAATAAGTATACTAACAGACTGTGATTGGCGTTTGATAACGGGTGAGATGTTTCACTTTGCGAATTATGGAATTTTACAGGGTTCTTAACACGATGCATGCAAATTTGAACTTTTCCAGTGGATACGCGTAAGTTATCATTGACAAACTATCTCTTTGATATTTGACACATGAAACGTTAGAATACAATGATGAGTTCCTGAGATATATTGGACTTGTAAGTCACTTTCTCACTACTCTCAAACATCTGGAATGAAATTATGTAATAAGGTGACGTCTTGAAGACAATAAAAAAAATCCCGTAATTGTATGAAAGGTCGACCGACGGAATTTAAGAATCCCAAGTGCCACTATATAAAATGACACAAGCTTAACGCATATCTTATGAATATGTATTGTTCATTCGGTCAAACCGTCAGATTAAGAATGATACGATAAGCTGAGATTTTGAGTTGGGTTCCCAAAGATGATTAGAGACATTGCTAATAACAGAAGGTGAATCGATCATTAGAATTAACGATCGATATTTAACGACACACCACGATAACCGACTATTTGAGGTAGGTACGAGCCAATTTCTCGACTCATTATCTCACATGAGTCAATATAAAATGCGCGAAACTAGCCAATCAGTCAATAATGCACTAAATGTCGTTATGACATCAAGAAGTATGAGGCAATTTGAACATACTCCAAGCTATGTCCACTTTTTTTTATGCCAAACCATGAATACCAATCACGGAAATTCATGATCTTTTTGTCCACCTTGAATTGAATGTACGAACAAGTCTTGTTAGTCGCAATCAAGATAGAGGTTAAAAGATTTTCACGATTTAGGAGTCCCAAGATTATCCAAAATAATGGAATTGCATTCTTAATTATGGGTAAAGAGTGAAATAAAGATGTCGTTCATGATCGGATTGGAATTTAAATAATTCAGAATATCGACGATAAAGGCAATCGCAAATAGCTTTCCAAGTACGGCTTGCACACGCGGTTCATCACCCATGAACATAAGCGTACACTGCTATAGCCAGAAAGGCATGACATAAATTTATAATGGCTTTATCTTGTACGAAGGATCGTTTTAGGAGTTTTATCATCGTACAATTAGTTTGATGATAACCCAAAGGAAAATCGATACGCAAGAAATAAAAGATTCCATAAAGCTATATAGAAGCGACAAATCAAAACATAACAGCGTGAAAAGAGAAATCGATTTAAAACTTGGATGTTCCAGTCTTGGAGTAAGGGTTACCCTAAAGTGACAACAACCTCTTTTGAGTTCAAGATTCATGCTTTAGCTTGACTGGCTGGAACACTATCATCGATAAATCAGATAACGGTGTTCACCCTTCAAGTTATTACGTGTTTCTTGTCAATTTAAGTCTTAAAATCCTGGTAATTTTAAGATCAAGGAATGGGAATAGTCACCAAGATGTGGTTATCACTCCTAGCTTGGTGGTATTTTTCCTAAAGTATGACTCTTAACTACCAAACGAGAGATTGATCCTAACTCATTGTTAAGGATCCACAAGAATAAAACGAGGTAACTTACCATTAAGGTAAGGATAATCACTCCTATCTTAATGGTGAAGTTTTATAAAAACAATATATAGCAAAATGAAAAGCTTCATCAAAGTACAGAATTCACTCCTACTTTGATGAGGTCATTTCATTTGAGGAAAATACTATCCATAACATTTTAAACAAGTGAAATTATCATCATGGTATGGATTTCATGCCTATCTTGATGATTAAATTTCATGATAACAAGAAAACAATCGAGAACTGATATTTGTCACCCAAAGTACGGGATTCAATCCTATTTGGTGATGTCATTTCATTCGTGAAATACGAGTTCCAAAGAAAACTGATTGAAATCTGTCCTTAAAACAAGGAAATTGCCCCGATTCAGAGAACGAGATCTTCATAAAACACACAATAGAAAAGTTGAAAAACATCATCGTGGTGCGAAATTCACTCCTATTTTAAGAAGGTACTTCCATTGGTGAAATACGAATTTCACAAGAACACGAAGAAATGGTCATCAAGGTAAGGAATTCACTCCTGTCTTGATGATGCAATTTCATAAGAACAATAATGACGGATGAAGAATCATCACCAAAGTAAGGAAGTCACTCCTGGTTTGATGAGATAGAATCATTTAGAAGATACGAGTGTCCTAAGTCATAAGTTGACTTACGGACTCTTGCATTGCCTACAATGCAAAATGGTTAGAAGATTTTAGAAAGCTTGACTTAGCAAACGAAGAGATTATCGGCTAGAAATTCAGAAACTTCAGATTAAATCGACGTAACAAGAACAGAAAATCATGCTTGCTAGGATTAAGTTTGAAGTTCAGGATAACAGAGTCAATCGTGATAGGTGCTCAAATCTTGAATGGTTTAAGTCAGGAAAACAAGATCAATGACGGAAATGATTCAACACAACAATGAGATGTAAACGTTCGATTCGAAATAAAAGGGAAATACGTTGACTTCTTAAAGTGTTACGTCAGACACAACTTTACGGAAGACACGCTTACCTATAAGTGAACACCCATCTCATGAGTTCCAGGTCAGATAAACGAATCCAACGGTCGAATCAGATTTATGTGTATACCTTGCCTAGACAAGGTATCCCGAGATGCAGGTATTCCACCTTTCGGCATTGCATGATTGCAATTGTGGAACACACCTTAAGGACATATGAAAACCCTAGGTAACAATTTAAAGTTTTGAAAACCATTCGGTTTAGACGACCAATATCTTTGGATATGTTAAGATCCATGTACACATTGGTCAAGGTATAAAGATAGATACATAAAGCGCACAACGTATAACAACGTTCAATCGTAGGAATTGAGGAGCATAACGAATTGAATATTAACGAGAACATACTATAAAATGGGAATGAGAAGATATTAGAGTTTTCGGTGATAAACCCGTCCAAGGAATCAAGGATTTTTGATATTTCGAATATAAACCGGATGGTTCCATTTGGTAACGCATTACCATTTGAAAACGTTGACACATCAAGGTAAATTGACCTATTTGCCTTAGAAACTTGTGTATGTTGACCATAGTTTATAACTCATCCCAGAAATCCACAGGTAAGCATAACTGGTCTCGTAATGAGATTTATACGATATGCTTGCCTTAGCCCGAAGGCCTTTTGCCAGGAAATCCAGAATACAGGTGTCTACGTGTCACACAAATTTCTTAGGTTCATGAAATCAAAACCTTGATGAGATTTTCATAGATTAGACATAGAGTCTAAGGAATTAAACCACGATAATAAGTGTAGATTCCACATGTCGTCGAGAATAAGTTTAAGAAGGTTTATTTGTCGGGGAGAATCAAAGAGTCAAAGTTAAGTTTAGGGGAGTCAGGTAACAAAGTTTAAGCGCACATAAAGTCAATCCTACGCTAAAGCATCAAATTGCAAATAAGAAGGCATAGTGTTATGTAGCATGCAAACAATATACTTTTACAAGAATATGGATATTATTCTATGAGGTTCATGCATAAGCTATAGTCTAGGTCACAATTTCTAATAACCTAAATCTCTATATTTATGGGCTCTGATACCAATCTGTCACACCCTAACCTTGACGGCGGAAACGTCGAGGTGTGAGGTTTAAGATCGTTCACAGCCACATAACGCTATTAATAACCCAATATATTAATCATAAGTTTTAATTGCAACGTTACAAGCATAAATCTCAAACAAAGATAACATCATGTATAAAGTTAAATGTGACAATTCATCCATTTAATTCACTAGGTCCAATCCTAGGTGTGATAAGCTTCAAAGAGTAGTAATCATACTTGAGTGTTTCCTGAAACATGTTAAAAATAAAAGGTCAACAATAATGTTGGTGAGATTTTCATAGTTTTCAATACATAAGTATATAAAAGATGGCAATTCATGTTGTAAATTAGAGAACAAAGTAACTAGGGATGTAAGACAGAATGCACAATCAAACCTTGACAAAGTTTTACAAGTCTCAAACGTTTACAAGTATATACGATTAGCTAAGTGTACTTGGATCAACCAAGCAGGCTTATTAATTACAAGTTTTAAGATAATAAAACTTATATTATTTTTTTATTTATTTCAAAGGTTAACACTTATTATTATTGTTGTTATTATGATTATTATTATTATTAATATGATTAATTATTTAATTATTAAAATTATGATGATACAAGAAATAAAATCCTCGTATTTGCATTATTAGCAATACAAACCCTTACAAGATTTAACGATGTTAATTTTTTAATTAACGAAAAATACGAAAGGTTACATTCTCCGACCACCCCGATTTGCTCCTGAAACTCTCATCTCTTTTGAGCAGAGAGCTAATGGTAACCTCTTCAATGTCGCATTTGATTTCCTTCTTGTCGGATTTGACTTTGGTGTTGTGAAACCCAAGCATGAGAACTCAAAAGGGAGACCTCGGTGTTTTGGTATCCAGAGGCATAACTTTCCTCTTATTGCTGAGAAAGAGGGAATGTGAAGACGAGTAAGTGTGGTTTGACTTGGAATCAACACCATCCAAGTGTGAAGATTGTTGGTATTGGCAGTGTGTTGTAAATCTTTTGGATTTGTGAAGACCAAATCGAAGAAGGATCCTTCGTCGTCGTCGGTGAAATCAAAGTCAACGGCGTTGCCGACACTGACATTTCGCCAGAATTTGAGAAGGCTGAAGACATCTATGGTAAATTGGTAAGTTGGTGATTGTGAGGTGTTTGGAAGAAACAAATAAGAGAGAGAGAGAGACATATAGAGAAGATAGAGAGACATGGAGAGAAGATGAAAAGGGTAGGGTGTGGATAGATGAAGGATGGTTTAGTCTTTTAACAAGAGAGTTAATAGAATAATTTAACGGTGTTAGTGTTTTGGATTCAAATAGGAACAAAAATGAAACGTTAGGGGGTATATGAGGATTTTTAAACTGTAGGGATGCAAATGGTCAAAATCACCAAACCTCAAGGATGCAAATGGTAATTTACTCTTATGTTATTTTACATCACATGAAATATAATTTTTAAGGGTAGCATTTTAGTCTAGAGAAACCTATATTTTTTTAACATCTTCGGACATCTTACTAGTAAATCACTACATCAAAGACATTTGGATGTTTAAAAAGATAGGTGATTTTATATATTATCTTTAATGTAATGAAAACACAAATATGAAAATAGTTTTTGTTATTTTAATTTAAAAATAATCTTATTTTTAAAAATTTTAAACAGTTAATTTATATTAAATACCACGTATCAACATGCAGTTATAAGAATTTAAACTCTTTCCATTTTTGTAGAGTCAAACACCAAGTCACAAGTTCGTGGATAGTTTTATATTAAACTAGTAAAAGGCATTGCGCTTCGTGGCAAACTTTTGTGATCAATAATGGAGCGACCAATGATCTTTTGGTCTAGTGGTTAAGGGGGAGGTGGGAGGCTTTGCCTCTCTTGGAGGTCCAAGGTTCAATCCTTGGCATGGGCGAATATTACTAACTTGGTGATACTAACAACTAACAACTAACCAGCCGTTCAAAAAAAATGGAGCGAATTTCAGAGCTGATATTCAAAACATTACGTAAAAAAACGAAGTCATGTACCTAAACTTGACTCAACTGGCGGAGCTTGAACATCCCTGTAGGGGGCGGGGGCGAAATTATTTTTTTAGAGGGGGCGAACTCGATATTTATATAAAATTTACACTATCGGACCAAAAAATTACACTACCCGGCCAAAAATTACACTACCGACGAAAAAAAGAGGGGGGCGGCGGCCCCCCCGGGTCTCCTCTATCCTCCGCCATTAAATGTTTTTACCCTACTAATACCTTTGTAAATAATCATTTCAATTGTATTTTTAGTGTCATTTAAACCTAATAAATCATGGTATTTTTCTCGTATAAACTAATTACTAGTCATATGATACTTGACTATCATTATTAGTGATTGATTTCCTAAAATAATATATAAAACTTGATACGCATTATAGATAAAGAAAATATAAATACGCCATGTTAAAACTCTAAATTTCCATAACTAAAAAAACATGTGCATGAAAGTATTTTTTAAAAAATGATAAATAAATATACTTTCTTTTAAAACAAATAACTAATGTAATGAATTTCCAAGGCAGAAACTCTAATACTAGCCCTATCATATTTAAAATATGGCCAAGAGAACATATAATAAGACCAAAGAATTAAGAGAGATATCACATTACAAAACAAACAAACAAACATACCCAGTGTATCCCGCTGAAGAGCAGAGTCTGGGAGAGGTATGTGGTGGCAAGTCTTTCCTCTATCCTGAGAGATAGAGAGACCGCTTCCGAAGAGACCCCCGACTCGTTAACAAAAGCGGTAACCATAACAATCATAATAATAATAATAATAATAATAATAATAATAATAATAATAGTAATAATAATCATAATACATATCATTCAACACATAGGTAAATATCGCATGACATGCAGAGTTAGATAGTGCGCGCATCATAAAAAGCTACATGTAACACCCAAACAGGGGAGATGACGAAAAAAAACTACACCTGACGCGGGAGGTCCCGCCACATTTAACCGTAACCCGTCCCACCCACAAATCCCACTAAAAGTCCTTAATTTTATTCTACGCCTCCACTCACTCCTATCCTCGATCATGTGCTCAGAGAGGTGCAAGTCTATCATATCTCGTCTAATAATCTCATCCCAAGTCAACCTAGGTCTACCTCTACTCTTCCTACCCTCTACGCTGATGTTCTTTACTGCTCTAACAGGTGCTGCCATCGTTCTCCTCTTCACGTGCCCAAACCATCTTAGTCTTCCCTCTCGTATTTTATCTGTGATACATGCCACCTCTAGCCTCTGGCGAAAGACGTCATTTCTGATCCTATCTAATCTTGTGTGTCCACACATCCACCTTAGCATTCGCATTTCTGCGACCTCTATTTGTCTTTCTTGCGATTTCTTTATAGCCCAACAGTCTGTGCCGTATAGCATAGCTGGGCATACTGCCATTCTGTATAGTTTTCCCTTAGTTTTGGTGGGAACCTTTTATCACACAGAATCCCTGATGCTGCTCTCCACTTGCACCATCCTGATTGCACACGGTGGGCTACATCGCTGTGTATCTCTCCGTCTTCCTGTATATACGAGCCAAGGTATTTGAACCTACACGTCCGGGGGACCGCCATGCCCTGTATACTGATTTGGGTGTCCTCTTCGGCCTCACCACTAAAGTTATAATGCATGTATTCTGTCTTAGAGCGACTTATCGTTAGGCCCCTGCGTTCTAGTGCTGCTCTCCACTGTTCTAATCTCTCGTTAAGCACCATCTTAGATTCTGATATTAAGACAATATCATCCGCAAACAGCATACACCATGGGACTGGCTCTTGTATAGACTTGGTCATCTCGTCCAACACTACTGTGAAGAGGAATGGACTCAATGCCGATCCTTGGTGAAGTCCCACTTCCACCGGGAAGAAGTCTGTGTCTCCGACAGGTGCTCGTACACACGTTTTTGCCCCGTCATACATATCCTGTATTATTTTGATATACCTCACTGGTACTCTTCTAAGTCGTAGACTTTCCTAGATGAGTTTCCGCGACACACTGTCATAGGCTTTTTCTAGGTCAATGAATACCATATGTAGGTCTCTTTTCTTTTCTCTATATTTCTCCATTATCCTCCTTATGACGTGTATAACTTCTGTTGTGGAGCGTCCTGGCATAAATCCAAATTGGTTTACCACTATCTGAGTTTCTCGTCTAATTCTCGTGTCCACAATTCTCTCCCATAGTTTCATCGTGTGACTCAATAGCTTTATTCCCCTGTAATTTGCGCAGCATTGAACATCTCCTTTTTTCTTATATATGGGGACTATGACACTGCTTCTCCACTGCTCTGGCATCTTTCCTGTCTGAAAGATAGTGTTGAATAAGTCCGTTAGCCATTGTAGGCCCTCATCTCTAAGGCACTTCCACACTTCAATCGGAATGTTGTCTGGCCCCACCGCCTTAGCCCTTCCCATTTTCCTCAGAGCTCTCCTAACTTCATCGACTGTGATGCTTCTACAATAACACTTGTTTTGTTGTGTTGTTTGAGTTGTTTCATCGATCTCCGTTTGTTGATTACTGTTCGTTATGTTGAAAAGGTTATCGAAGTAAGTTTTCCATCTCCCTTGATGTCTTTCTCCCTCACCAAGACCTTGCCATCCGCGACCTTTATAAACTTCACCATTGTCAAGTCCTGTCTTCTACGTTCCCTTGCCTTGGCAATCTTAAACATGTCATGTTCACCCTATTTCGTCTCTAGTCGCTTATACATCCTCTCGTATGCTGTGTTCTTTGCCTCTGACACAGACTTTTTCGCCTCTCGTTAGCCTCTTTGTATTTATCTTTTAGCTCTACACGTTCTTCCTCATTATTACAGCGTAAAAGCTCTCTAAAACTTTGTTGTTTAATTCTTATCTTCTCCTGTACATTTTCGTTCCACCACCAGGATTCCTTATGACCGAGTGTCCTATTTGTTGTGGTCCCAAGCGTTTCTTTAGCTGCTTGAATGACTTTAGTTGCCATAGCCTCCCACTTTTGGTTGGCGTCTTCCTGTGGCCCGCTCAGGTTCATTGGTATGATTTTCTCTCTAAAGATGGTAATCTTTTCGTCTTTGAGTTGTCCCCATCTGATCGTAGGTCTACTTCTCTTAGTTGGTTGGACAATTGCTTTCTTCATTCGTAGATCTGCCACCAACATGTGATGTTGAGTGAGTACTGTCTGTCCCGGTATTGTCTTGCAGTCCTTCGACGATGTCACACCCAACCTTGACGGCGGAAACGTCGAGGTGCGAGGGTTAAGATTGTTCACAGCCACATAACACTATGTTAAAGTATGAAATCCATTAATTAATTGTTTTCAATCACCACATACATCAATGTCTCAAAATAAATTAAACAAAAACAAGAATTCAATCGTCTTTATTAAGCCTAGGTCCATGATCTAGGTTTATGCATTCCTTCAATCATTGCTAAGCTTGCACATTACCTGAAACATGTTGAAAATAAAGTCAACTAACTAGTTGGTGAATTCTCATGGTTTTAAATACAATAAGTATACAAAATGTGGCAATTCTAGTCAATGGTCACAAGATAGCAAGTATATAGAACATGCATAGTTACAATCAAGCCTCGACTGAATAATATGAATAAGCATGATTAGCTAAGTGTATTGGTTCCCTAGTGCACAAGCATACGGCTCCTAGGAGTCGGCAATACATCGACTTTAGCACCAAATAGGCTTGTCAGGCCCAAAGATCTAAGACTTCGCTAGGCTAGCAATAGTTAATGATTGCACACGTATGTCACATCTCGTATAATACTAAACATATCCAAACAAACCACGACTATGTAAGAATTGCACGTGTGAAATAAGTATCAAACATGTATGTGTAAGTTTGTATAAGCAACATGTTTCACCCCGAAAGATGTGAAATAATCGTAAAGCGGGGCATAAGAACTCACATGTTTAATAAGGAGACTTGTAGATGTAATAAGAATAACCACGAATAAGATTTCCAACACAAACGTCACAACGCACCTAAACGAAATAAAGTAGCGCGTTATAATTTGTTTGATGATTAATTGTAGGTCTAATATGATTTAATAATTATTCGTATTTATTACATGTTAATAACGTGATCGGTTTAATGGAACGAATGGATTATACTTGGTATAATCAATTGTTAGCGCGTAAGAGAAATAAAACTTGATTAAATTGTACGTTGAACCGATTTTTAAGGATTGTATATAATATATAATAGGTATTATAATAAGACTATATATATACTATATATAAGGTATAAGAACTATATACATATATATATATATATATATAGGTATAAGTAATACTAAACAATATATATATTGTATTAAATGATATATAAATGTATATATAAACAATTATACATTGTATAACATATCAATATAAATGATTTATATTAAACTATTGAATATATATATATGTATAAACATATATACTAAGCATTATAACATTATAAATCATAATAAGTGATTTAATTACTAAAAGATCAATATATATATATATATATATATAGGTATAAGTAACTTAAATAATTTAATTATTTAAAATATAAATTTACATATTCAAGTATTATATTTACTCATTTCTTTATATTTTTAAAACTAAAATAATGTATTTATAAATACAAAAGTATTTTATAAAAATTATTTTAGTCCCAATTATTTAAACAAAGGTAAACAAAAAAATCTGCATTTTATAAAATTAATTTTAGAAATTTTCAGAATTTAAAAAGGTTTAATAATTAAAGAAATGAAAAGAAAAGAAAAGAAATCAAAAAAAGAAGAGAAAAGGGGACAGGGGGCTGCCCGGGGTCGAACCCGGGTCTCCCCTGTGAGATGGGGTGCGGGAACCAGTGAACCAGGGCCAAGGCCTTGGTCTCACTTGGTTTGTTTTACTTTTAAACCCAATCCCCAATGTTTCTCCTTTCTCTAATGAACCCTAGGTTCAACAGATTCGAAATTGACCTCCGATTCGATGTTAAACACCTAAATCGTCATAGGGCTTTTGATCCTTGATCAAAACGAGTAGGAAACAGGTTTCAATTACCTGTTTTGATGATATAACAGGCGATTTCGAATTCGGTTTAGGTTTCGGGTGTTTTGATTTGGGGTTTTCTGATCGAGTGTTTTTTCTTGTGAAATTGAGGTTTGGAGAGTTCAGGAACTTCATAATGAACCGAAAGCCCTTAATATAGCTTTGATTTCATGAATTCGGGCTTAACACGTTTGATTTAGAAACCGCGTTCTCGTTTACCAAATTTAAGTGATTCGAGCTGTAATTGTGTAATTATAATTGATTAATTGATTGTTTAAGACGCGTATTAAGTTTAGAAATAACTAATTTGATTGAATTTGTGTATTTGGATGGGATTTGATTCGAGGTTCATCTCGGTTTTTATTCGGAGGGGTGAACGAGCGGGAATTCAATTTTTTAGATGGGTTTGAGTTCGAGACATGGGGTCGAGCGGTTTGGGGGGTTTAATTCGGGTCAAATCGCGTTTAAAATAGGCGTCTGAAGCTCGCCGGAGCTCCCACCGGCCGGTGGCCGGAGTTACGGGGTAGCAGGGGGGTGGTTTGGGAATTTACACAAATGGCCCCTGGTCTTTCAAATTGTGTTATTTTATGGAATAAACTTCCATTTAAAGTTTTTAAATTGACAAAATAACCCCCTGCATTTTAATTATTATTATTGTTATTATTATTATTATTATAATTATTATTATTATTTTATTATTATTATTATTATTATTATTATTATTATTATTATTATTACTTTCATTATTATTATTATTATTATTATTATTATTATTATTATTATTATTTATTATTATTATATTTGTTAGTATTATTATATATAAAATAAATAAAATTTACTAAGGATGTTATAATTGGCATAAATAAAATGAACAAAAATACAGGATGTTACAGTCTCCCCAACTTAAAAGAATTTCGTCCCGAATTTAGAATCAAAAAGGGTTACAAGAATAAATAAGGGTAAGTCTTCTTCATATGTTCTTCACGCTCCCAAGTGAATTCCGCTCCTCGTTTGTTCTCCCATCTAACCTTTACAATTGGGGTCGTAGAGGTCCTAGTCTTCTTCATAATGCGATCCATGATTTCGACGGGTTTTTCAACGAAGTGTAGTGATTCGTCGATCTGAATGTCTTCCAATGGCACATGCAAATTATCGTCGGCCAGACACTTCCTCAGATTCGAGACGTGGAAGACAGGGTGAATTCCACTAAGGTCGGAGGGTAGTTCTAGTTTTAGGCCACTTTCCCGATCCTTTTCAAAACCTTGAAAGGCCCTACAAACCTGGAGCTAACTTGCCTTTCCTTCCAAAGCGAACCACACCCTTCCACGGTGAGACCTTGAGAAGGACCATCTCCCAACTTGGAATTCCAGTGGCTTGCGACGTTATCAGCGTAGCTTTTCTGTCGACTCCTTGCCACTTCCAGGTTCTTGCGGATGATAGCGACTTTATCGGTCGTCTCTTGTATGAGCTCGGGACCGGTAATAAGATTCTCGCCAACGTCGGTCCAGCAGATTGGTGAACGACACTTACGACCGTAAAGTGCTTCGAACGGTGCCATTTGGATGCTTGAGTGGTAACTGTTGTTGTAGGAGAATTCGGCGAGCGGTAGGTGCGTATCCCAGTCGCCCCCAAAATCAAGGACACAGAGACGTAACAGGTCTTCCAGGGTTTGGATCGTCCGCTCGTTTGGCCATCGGTTTGGGGATGGTAAGCCGTGCTTAAATCCAATTGTGTACCCAGAAGTTCTTGCATAGTAGACCAAAAGTGAGAAGTGAATCGAGCGTCTCGGTCAGATATAATGTGAAGAGGCACACCATGACGGCTTACGATCTCGTCGATGTAAATCCGGGCTAACCTTGATGTCTTATATGTGTCACGTATGGGTATGAAATGTGCCGACTTAGTCAATCGGTCGACGATTACCCATATGCTATCGTGCCCGCGAGATGTCCGAGGTAACTTGGTTATGAAGTCCATGGATATATGTTCCCACTTCCACATGGGAATTTCGGGTTGTTCAAGTAATCCACTTGGACGTTGATGCTCCGCTTTAACCTTCGTGCATGTAAGGCACTTAGCAACATAGGTTGCTATGTCTCGTTTCATTCCGGGCCACCAATATTGACTTCGTAAGTCCATGTACATCTTATCAGAGCCCGGGTGAATTGAATAACGAGTCCGATGTGCTTCGTTCATGATAGAAGCCCGAAGGTTATTGCGTTTGGGGATCCAGATTCGGTTTGCGAAGTACATTAGCCCATTGGCTCTTGTTTCTAATTGGGCTAAGAGATTTGGCTCGAGCTCTTCCTTCATACTCCCTTCGGTTTGCACCGCTTGCTGTGCTTCTCGAATACTCGCCTCGATGTCACAATCGATCCTTAAGTTCTGCAATAACACCGTAGCATTGCTGACATCGAGTCGGACTTCAGTATCAAACTCTCCCAATGTATCGAACCATTGGCGTCGGTCGCGAATCTCTTGAACGGAAACCATCTTTTGATGCGTCTTTCGACTCAATGCATCGGCTACGACATTTGCCTTGCCGGGATGGTAGCGGATATCACAATCGTAGTCGCTAATTAGTTCCACCCAACGACGTTGCCTCATATTGAGGTCCTTCTGATTGAAAACGTGTTGGAGGCTCTTGTGGTCCGTGTAGACTATACATTGCGTGCCGTATAGATAGTGTCTCCAGATTTTCAAAGCAAAGACCACCGCTCCGAGCTCGAGATCGTGCGTCGTATAATTTACCTCGTGAACCTTCAATTGTCTCGAGGCATATGCGATGACCTTTCCTCGTTGCATGAGAACACAACCAAGGCCTTGTTTCGACGCATCGCAGTATACCGTGAAGTCGTCATTTCCATCCGGTAGCGTCAGAATAGGGGCATTGCACAACTTGTGCTTCAATGTCTCAAACGCCTCTTCTTGCTCGGCTTTCCACTCGAAAGGCTTGTTTCTTCTGAGTCAAGGACGTGAGTGGCTTTGCGATTTTTGAGAAGTTGGCAATAAATCGCCAGTAATACCCAGCTAGACCAAGAAACGATCGTACTTCCGTCGGAGTTGTGGGAGCACTCCAACTCTTTACGGCTTCGACCTTCGCAGGGTCGACGTGAATTCCTTGACTATTCACAACGTGCCCTAAGAACTGTACTTCTTCAAGCCAAAACTCACATTTCGAGAATTTCGCGTACAGTTGTTCCTTCTTCAACAGTTCGAGGATTTGACGGAGATGAAGTTCATGATCGGAGCGAGACTTGGAATAAATAAGAATGTCGTCAATGAAAACGATGACGAACTTGTCTAGGTATGGCTTGCACACCCGATTCATAAGATCCATGAATACCGCTGGAGCATTGGTTAAGCCGAAAGGCATAACCATGAACTCGTAATGCCCATACCGGTGCGGAATGCAGTCTTTGGGATATCATCGTCGTGGACTCGCAGCTGATGATAACCCGAACGCAAGTCGATTTTTGAAAAGATTGCAGCCCCTTGAAGTTGGTCGAAAAGATCGTCGATACGTGGAAGAGGATACCGGTTCTTGATGGTCAGCTTGTTGAGCTCCCGGTAATCGATACACATGCGGAAAGACCCATCTTTCTTCTTCACAAATAAGACAGGTGCACCCCAAGGAGAAGAACTAGGGCGGATAAACCCCTTCTCGGATAATTCCTGGAGTTGGCTAGAGAGTTCTTGCATTTCCGATGGTGCGAGTCGGTAAGGTGATTTAGCCGCGGGGCTTGCTCCCGGAATCAAGTCGATTTTAAATTCTACTTCGCGTACGGGAGGTAACCCGCTAAGATCATCGGGAAAGACCTCAGAGAATTCTCGTACAACTGGAACATCTTTGAGTTCCTTCTCCTTGGTTTTGGTGTTGACTACATAGGCCAAGAATGCCGATAACTCTTACTTAGGCATTTCTGAGCCTTAGTACATGACATAAGCTTGAGTCCTTTGGAGGCCCGTTCACCGAACACCTTCAACGTGTCCCCGGAGGGTAAGGGCATGCGAATGCACTTCTCGAAACAAATGATCTCGGCATGGTTCTTAGATAACCAATCCATGCCAATAATGACGTCGAAACTCCCGAGTTTCATAGGAATAAGGTCGATAAGAAACTTATGGTCATCGAGACTCAATAGACAATCGCGGATAACCACGTCGACGGTGATGGGTTCTCCATCAGCAACTTCGACGGTGAGAGGTCTCTCTAGATTTGAGCGAGGTTTAGAAAGTGTCGGCTCGAACTCTAAGGAAACGAAACTTCTATCGGCGCCCGAATCAAATAATACGTATGCATAGGTGTCATTAATAAGAAACATACCTGTATAGGTTTTAAAGGCACTTAAGGACACAAGTAAGGAATTTTAAGAGAAGTTCTATAGGGATAGGGTTGCAATTTTTACGTACCGTTCACCACCTCGTTGTTCGCCTGGGCTTGGTTCGCGTTGATGTTGAAAGCACGTCCACGAGCTTGTGGAACATTGCCCACAGACGAGGGCACTGGGGTCGGTAGTGACCTGGTTCTCCACAGTTGTAGCAGACCCGATTTGTTTCCGTCGCTGCGTTCCCTAATGCTCGGCGACACGTTGCCACAAGGTGCCCGTACTTGCCACATAGTGTGCAGATGCGACATGGAAGATTGCCCGGGTGGTGATACCTACACGTGTTACACATAGGTAGAGGGCCCGCATAAGCCCTTGCCACGGGCACTTGTGCTGCTGGAGTAGCCCCGGTAGTACACTGTCTTTGGGGCGGTTTAGAAGCAGCCACGGCGTAGTTCCGTGCCGTACAAACTTCCGTTTCTTGTTATCAGGCTTGACCTCCTTAACCTCCTCGGGAGTCGTCTTCTCGGTCTTCTTAGCACCCTTTGCAGACATGGTGCCCGCTCGGATGTGGTTCTCCGTCAATTGGGCAGTGATGGTGATGGCTTCTTCCAGAGTTGCGGGTCGGCTACCCACAACGGCATCCTGAATTTGAGGCGGCACACCCTTAAAAATTTTTCCACGTTTCGGGAAACAGTATCCACCATGTGTGGCAGCAGTATGCTTAGTTCATGATGACGGGTAGAATACGCCAGATGGTTCCCGCCATCCTGTTTCAAATTCCAGAATTCCTCCTCCAGTTTCTGGATTTCACTCCTCGGGCAAAACTTGGCTATGGCTATGTTTTTGAATTCCTCCCAAGTTAAAGCCAAGATTGCATCGGGGCCTCGGTTCCTCTTTTCACTGTTCCACCATGTTAAGGCCCGTTGTTGTAGCATACTGGTGGCATACCTCACTTTGAGTGCTTCGGGGCACTCACAGTTGACGAAGGTGTTCTCCATCCCTTCAAACCACTCTAAGAGACCGGTCAGCAATGTTCTCAGAACCGGATCGGACGTCGAACCGGACGGCTTACTGGTTTGGTGGTCGGACCGGTCGGACCGGTCGGACCGGATGGACCGATTTAACTATATTTTAATTATATTTATATATGTAATTAAATATAAGTATTTATATATGATTTATACATATATTTATAGTTATATATAAAACTTACTATATTTGTATATACAAAGTACTAATTTATGGTTTAACACCCCGTTTTTACCCACTAAAATCAAAAAAAAAAAAAAAAAAAAAAAAAAAAATCAAAATCCGTCGGACCCGAACCGTCGGCCGTCCAACCGCCGACTCGGTTCGAACCGGCCGGTTCAAAGCTCCAAAAACGAACCTATATCGACCGGACCGGACAGGCCTCCGATTCCCGGTTCGACCGGTCGGACCGGCCGGTCCGATCCGGTCCTAACAACATTGCCGGTGGCACCTTCCTTGCCACTATAACTGGGAGGCTTACATGAACTGAAATGCTTGAAGGTGCAAGACTGGGTGTTACGCCGTTGGTTTGCACTATTCTCCCCTTGACCATTGCTATTGTTCGTGACGTTTGCGATCATAGTGCTGCTGAGTTCAGCCACCATGGTCGGGATGACCGCAGCCATTTGCCGAGCAATCATGGCAGCAAGCTTACGGCCGGATCTTCCTCGGTTTCCGTGGAAGCGAGACATGCTGGAAAAATACAAATTGGGTTAGGATCGGTTAAAGGATAATATGGGTAGGCAATTAAGGTAAGGATCATGAATTATACGGAATGATTCCATTTGGTGACGCATCACCATTTGGAAACGTTGACACGTCAAGATGAATTGACCCATTCGCCTCAGAAACTCGTGTATGTTGGTCATAGTTTATCACTCATCCCGGAAATTCCCAGGTAGCGTAACGGTTCCCTCAATGAGATTTATACGTATACGCTTGCCTTAGCCCGAGGGCCTTTTGCCAGAAAATCCAGAATACAGGTGTCTATGTACCACACAAGTTCTTTGGTTTATGAAATCAAAAATCTTGATGGGATATTTACAAGATTAGACATAAAGTCTAAAGAATTCCTATCAATAGATTCTACTTGGAGACGAGAATAAGTTTAAGAAATAGTAACTGTCGGGGAGAATTAACGTTTAAGATAAGTCTAGGGGAGACGGGTAACAATATGTAATCATGTAGAAAGGCACTTATGCTAAGGCATCACATTGCACATAATAAGGCATAGCGTTAGGCAGCATGCAAACAATAAGTATGTATTCATAAGAATACTATTCTATAAGGATCATGCATGAACTATAGCCTAGGTCACCATTTCTAATAACCTAAATCCCTATAGTTATGGGCTCTGATACCAATCTGTCACACCCCAACCTTGACGGCGGAAACGTCGAGGTGCGAGGGTTAAGATTGTTCACAGCCACATAACGCTATGTTAAAGTATGAAATGCCATTAATTAATTGTTTTCAATCACCACATACATCAATGTCTCAAAATAAATTAAACAAAAACAAGAATTCAATCGTCTTTATTAAGCCTAGGTCCATGATCTAGGTTTATGCATTCCTTCAATCATTGCTAAGCTTGCACATTACCTGAAACATGTTGAAAATAAAGTCAACTAACTAGTTGGTGAATTCTCATGGTTTTAAATACAATAAGTATACAAAATGTGGCAATTCTAGTCAATGGTCACAAGATAGCAAGTATATAGAACATGCATAGTTACAATCAAGCCTCGACTGAATAATATGAATAAGCATGATTAGCTAAGTGTATTTGGTTCCCTAGTGCACAAGCATACGGCTCCTAGGAGTCGGCAATACATCGACTTTAGCACCAAATAGGCTTGTCAGGCCCAAAGATCTAAGACTTCGCTAGGCTAGCAATAGTTAATGATTGCACACGTATGTCACATCTCGTATAATACTAAACATATCCAAACAACCACGACTATGTAAGAATTGCACGTGTGAAATAAGTATCAAAACGTGTATGTGTAAGTTTGTATAAGCAACATGTTTCACCCCGAAAGATGTGAAATAATCGTAAAGCGGGGCATAAGAACTCACATGTTTAATAAGGAGACTTGTAGATGTAATAAGAATAACCACGAATAAGATTTCCAACACAAACGTCACAACGCACCTAAACGAAATAAAGTAGCGCGTTATAATTTGTTTGATGATTAATTGTAGGTCTAATATGATTTAATAATTATTCGTATTTATTACATGTTAATAACGTGATCGGTTTAATGGAACGAATGGATTATACTTGGTATAATCAATTGTTAGCGCGTAAGAGAAATAAACTTGATTAAATTGTACGTTGAACCGATTTTTAAGGATTGTATATAATAATTATAATAAGTTATTTAACTATTATAAGGGACTATATACAAATATATATATATTATAGGTATAAGTAATCAAACAATTTAATTGTTTGAATATACATATAAATATACATACTAAACAATCAATATAAATGATTTAGCTATTAAAAGAACTATGTATAAATATATATATATATATATATAAGTAACTAACAATTAAATTGTTTAATTATATATATAAATGTATATACTAAACAATTATAACATTGTATATAACAATCAATATAAATGATTTAGCTATTAAAAGAACTATGTGTAAATATATATATATATATATATGTATATAATATATATATAACTAAACAATTTAATTGCTTGAATATATATATATGTATAAACATATATACTAAGCAATTATAACATTATATAATCATAATAAGTGATTTAATTACTAAAAGATCAATATATATATATATATATATAGGTATAAGTAACTTAAATAATTTAATTATTTAAAATATAAATTTACATATTCAAGTATTATATTTACTCATTTCTTTATATTTTTAAAACTAAAATAATGTATTTATAAATACAAAAGTATTTTATAAAAATTATTTTAGTCCCAAATTATTTAAACAAGGTAAACAAAAAAATCTGCATTTTATAAAATTAATTTTAGAAATTTTCAGAATTTAAAAAGGTTTAATAATTAAAAGAAATGAAAAGAAAAGAAAAGAAATCAAAAAAAAGAAGAGAAAAGGGGACAGGGGCTGCCCGGGGTCGAACCCGGGTCTCCCCTGTGAGATGGGGTGCGGGAACCAGTGAACCAGGGCCAAGGCCTTGGTCTCACTTGGTTTGTTTTACTTTTAAACCCAATCCCCAATGTTTCTCCTTTCTCTAATGAACCCTAGGTTCAACAGATTAGAAATTGACCTCCGATTCGATGTTAAACACCTAAATCGTCATAGGGCTTTTGATCCTTGATCAAAAACGAGTAGGAAACAGGTTTCAATTACCTGTTTTGATGATATAACAGGCGATTTCGAATTCGGTTTAGGTTTCGGGTGTTTTGATTTGGGGTTTTCTGATCGAGTGTTTTTCTTGTGAAATTGAAGGTTTGGAGAGTTCAGGAACTTCATAATGAACCGAAAGCCCTTAATATATAGCTTTGATTTCATGAATTCGGGCTTAACACGTTTGATTTAGAAACCGCGTTCTCGTTTACCAAATTTAAGTGATTCGAGCTGTAATTGTGTAATTATAATTGATTAATTGATTGTTTAAGACGCGTATTAAGTTTAGAAATAACTAATTTGATTGAATTTGTGTATTTGGATGGGATTTGATTCGAGGTTCATCTCGGTTTTTATTCGGAGGGGTGAACGAGCGGGAATTTCAATTTTTTAGATGGGTTGAGTTCGAGACATGGGTCGAGCGGTTTGGGGGGTTTAATTCGGGTCAAATCGCGTTTAAAATAGGCGTCTGAAGCTCGCCGGAGCTCCCACCGGCCGGTGGCCGGAGTTACGGGGTAGCAGGGGGGTGGTTTGGGAATTTACACAAATGGCCCCTGGTCTTTCAAATTGTGTTATTTTAGGAATAAACTTCCATTTAAAGTTTTTAAATTGACAAAATAACCCCCTGCATTTTAATTATTATTATTGTTATTATTAGTATTATTATAATTATTATTATTATTATTATTATTATTATTATTATATTATTATTATTATTATTATTATTATTATTATTACTTTCATTATTATTATTATTATTATTATTATTATTATTATTATTATTATTATTATTATTATATTTGTTAGTATTATTATATATAAAATAAAATAAAATTTACTAAGGATGTTATAATTGGCATAAATAAAATGAACAAAAATACAGGATGTTACAGACGAGCTACGATCTTCTCTCCTCATCAACAAATAATCTATCTGTGTGTGTCTCCCGCCGCTGCTAAACGTAATTAGATGCGACCCTGGTTTCTTGAAAAACAAATTTATGATGCTTAGTTCATACGCAAATGCAAAGTCAAGAAGTTCCCTACCGACGTCATTCCTCAGACCATACCCAAAGCCTCCATGCACCAACTGGAAATGATCGTTGTCCTTACGATATGCCCATTAAAATCTCCTCCTATGCATATTTTTTCTTGTCGCGGTATGTCTCTCAAAACGTGGTCTAAACTCTCCCAGAACTTCTTTCTTTCCGTTTCCCCTAATCCAACTTGTGGTGCATACGCACTAACTACAGCCACTACTTCGTCCCCTATTATTATCCTTAACAACATAAGAGAGATATCACATTGTAATATTCAAAAATCGTTGATCCAATCCAGGGATAAGAACGCATTATTTAAAAAGTTATATTAATTCCAATCCACATGACATAAATGTTAATTTAATTTAATGAAAGTTTTGCAATATCAAAGTTATGCATTACTCGCTTGTACACAAAACTTTAATGCTTTGTTTTATGTCTGTTAAAAACATAAATTACCTTAGTATGGTCATATAACATTTTTGATCCTCGTATTTCATTTATTACACTTGTGGTTCAAAACTTGTCGTTCATATCCCCATGTCATCTGCAACTGCGCTCACCTTCTTCTTCGTCGAAGACCATGGTTGCAAGCCTGCATCAAACTTCGTTGCCACAAGAATCATACTCACGATTAGGTTAATTAAATGGCATTTAGGGCGGCGAGGTAGTGGTAATTTGCAACGCTAAAGTGTTTCAGGTAATTTGTAGGGTACTACTGAAGGTGATTTGAAACCATCATATTTGTTAAATGTGATAAAGAGCGTTATTTTGTTGAAAGTGTTTAAGGTATGTTAAAAAACATGGGAGCTTGAATTTTCTCTCCAGCTATTCAGTTTTGATTACAAAGACAAAAACCTATAAATTAAAACGTGTTATATTATATTTCACTAATGTATGTTCAAATACAGGTGAATGATACCTAACATGAGAGATTGATCGGAGATTAAATGGTAACGAGAAAAGTTGACTAGCAGTGGGTGGTACAATAGGTTTGGTGTTGTCAATTTATGTAATTAACTTTTTTTCTCAAACACATTAGTATAATAGTATATTGTTTGTTTTGAAATGTCAACATCACTTACGTTTGAACAAACTTTTAAGGTGCGATAAATAAAACTTGATACATATCAAAATTTAATATGATGACCGTCCATGTAATTAATCATAGTTAGAAGAAATCGAGGGGTGCACCCCATAAAAAATATAAACAAAAAATGTGTTTAGACTTTAATATGATCCATATAAAGATAGATCATAAATTACATTAATCACAAGTTTTCTTATTTTAAAATCAAACTCTCTCATTGACTTCGTTTTGCTCATTGTTGAAATATGTGTATAATTCAATTCAATAACAAACAAATGTTATTTCTAATGTGATATTTTTATTTTTGCATGGTTTATCGATGTTTTAAGTTGGAATGCTCTTGGGTTAAGGATGTAAAATCTAGTCTGAGATCGTATTATCAAGTGTATTCATGTTCATCATGTACTTATACTCATTGTCTAAGTTTGAGTAGATTAGTCTTTGTTTAGATTTGTTTTTCATTTGATGATTCGGATTTGTTGTTCATGTATCATTATTCTAAATAATATTAAGAATTTGTAGTTTCTTGTCATGGTATCAGAGCTTTAGGCTCTTGTTTGATTGTCTTCTATGTTACCTTGTTGGTTTGGGGTAACCTTTCGATTCTAGGGCTTCTTCTCATTAAGATCTTCCGCTGTAAAGAATGGTTTTGCATCTATTCTATTGAGTTTTGACTGGTGGTGGTTCTCGTTATCAAGGCCCTAGATCTATTGATTCATGTTTGTTTGTACTTCAGATTCTTGGTGCGTTTAGATGTGGTGCTCAATTCACTTAAGATTTTTCACGAAACAACAAACCACCATACTCGCTCTTCTTGTTATTTCTCAGTTGCACTCATATCTGATGTTCTTATTGATTATCTTGTAATTGGATGAGTCCAACCAGTCTAGAGCCTTCGATTAAAGGTGTGTGAATCTAGTAGAAAAAGTTTCTGTTTCAAACAGTTGAGAAATGAAGGATGATGATCCCTTGCCATGTCATCACCGACAATAATCTCTAACAACAAAGAAGCATCGGGTTCCGGGGGTCCCTTCGGCTACCACTCTCATCACATTCCGGCTCACCGGCACCGTCTCTCTCCACTTATTCGCCGACAGCCTTAATCGTTTATTGATGTTATCATCGAGAGCTCCCTAATTCATGGCGATCTCTACGTTCTTGAAATTGGGGAGTGAAAGAAGGTTGGCACATGAGGGATGTGCATACAAGTAGTTGTTGGATGTTCGGTGGATTTAATTAATCTTTTCCTCCTCATTCGCAACCAATGAGTTTAAGAAAGTTTTCTGGTTTATCTACGCATCAATTTCTTTACGATTATGGGATCTTGGTGATGTTTCCACCGCTGTGCTGGCAGTATTGGTAACTTACATTCAAAAGTTGAAGGTTCTGCATTTAATTCACGATCTTGGTTCTTAGTCTTCATCAACAACAGAGGCTTCAGGAAATTATGAAACCTAACTGGTCTGCTTATATGCTCCCCTCTCACCAACATCACTAAAGTCGTCTAATTCTTTTGCTACTTGGAGATCCGTAAGTTTTACTTTCATTTTTTTAATGTTTCTTGACACACGTATAATCTCTAATTAGGCATTCTCAACTGGGTTAGGAGTACCAATATTGTTTGATTATACAAGAGAGGCATACCCTGTTTTGTGTGATTGCATAGATGTGTTGCATACTAATTTGTTGATTGTCTTTTAAATCTGCCTTAGTTATCTTTGTTCAACTTCATGTGTTTTTTTACCAATATCCGAGTATTTAGTATATAGTTGATACATGTCGGTTTACCTAATACCTATGCATATGATTATGTTATAATCATTTCTTATGTATGAGAAGCTATCAGCTTTCTACTAATAAGTAACTTGGGTGTGATTTGTTTAATGATTTCATGTATTAATATATATTTTTTCTCATTAGTTTTGAACAAGTTGCTCAGGTAGACTTAAAGCCAATTAAGATCGTGCATGGTAAATTATCCATGCGTTTTTGTTTAATTCTAAGAAACCATTTGCATTGGTTGGTGTCTATACTCTAATAGGTTTTTTTATTATCAAACATGTGGTTGTTTGTCCAAGCCTTCTGATAAAAAACTAACAACTTAAAGTTTTTGAGAACTTTATCAAACAGGTTTTGATAACATCACATTGTGTGCGGGGTTGTTTTTTTAATAGTCAGTGTTTTTATTTTTTAACAATGAAAAAAAAAAAAAAACAAAAGATTAAATTGTTTCTAGTATTGATTGGTTAGTGCTGTAAAATTTAGAATAAGATTGAGTGGGGGTAATGTTGAATATGATCTAATCTTATTCTAATACAAATTGTCTTGGTTTAAAATTTCTTATATGATCCAATCTTATTCTAATACAATTTGTCTTGGTTTGAAATTTCTTAAAATCAAGTGATGGTTTTTTGAAACTCATACAATATGTTGTTTTTCTAGAAATAAAACTATGTTGTTTTCTAGAAGTAAAATCAACTGGCTGTTCAATTGTGCGTCAATTAGTTATAACCTAATTTCATGAAATATTTTTTGTTGATTAAGCACTACTTGATTTAAATGTTGTTAGTGAACACAGAAATTTTTTTTCAAAAAATATATGTATATATAGTATTAATTCAGTGACTTTAAGGCATTAGACAAAATTATGGCTGATAGGTCTCAAGCTTTATTACTGTTATCGGATCTTTGTTTTTGAGTCGTGTGATTCAGTGTTGTCCGAACGGTGATAAAACGTCTTTTGGTTTTGATTGTTTCTTGACAGGTTTTCTAGTTTGTAACCTGGATATCTTGTCTGTTGCTTGTATATTTGGTTTCTTGATGATTTGTTTCACTTGTATGCCTTATATCCTATAATCTTGTCTTGGGTTAATCGAACTATATGGTTCTTGTGTTTTTAACCTTTATGATTGACAAGAGTGTTCTTGAATATCTCTAACAGCCATTCCTTTTTTTTTTCTCTTGTGTAAGAGATGTCATGAATCTATTTGGTTGTGTGTTCTAGTCTGATATAGCTTTTGCTATTCTTATTTTTATCAGGCTAGTTTCTTGAATCTTATGATTCGTTATCTTTTGTGAAGTTGTAAAAGTTTTTGCTTATTCAATTAGTCTTTATGTTCTTTCCAAGTATTTTTTAAATACTTCTATTGTAAAGTTGTAAAAGTTTTGAACAAGTCAAATTAGTCTTTAAGTTCTTCACAAATTCTGTCTTCAGACATGGTTCTGAGTTTTTAAAGTCGTGTGACTTTTAGTTTTCTTATCAGATATGTTTCTGATTGTCTTGTAGAATCATATGATTCTTTCTGTTTTAATAAGATGTGTTCTTCTGATTTCTTTGGTTTGTGGTGATTACAACAAGTTATGATATGTCTTGTGACATTCTTTGAGTTTACTTCTTGTCAATGGTGAATCTAAATTTCATTATTTGAGCAAGAATATGTTTAGGCTTGTCTGTTAATCTTTCTTGATGTAGATTTGTGTTGTTGAAAAGTTGTTGATTATAATCATCTTAGTCTTTAAGTTCTTTACAATGACTCAATCTATCGTTTTTCTCTTTAGACGTGTTCTGAGTCTTATGGAGTTTTGTGACTCCTTGTATTTTCAGATTTGGGTCTGATCTCTTGCTGAATCAAGTGATTCATTATTTGATCCGATTTTGTATCTCTGGTTATTCTATTGGATATGGTTTAAATGATGGCATTGAATATTATGATTCATATTTGTTTGAGAATTGTTATCATCAAAGGCTTTTGTAGCTTGTGTTGTATCCTGATTATGTTTCTCCTTAGCTATGTTTTTTTACTAACACAAGTTGTATCTTTCCGTCTGTATCCATATGTTGGTCAAAATCTTCTCAATCATTGTTATTTGTATCTTCTATGCTTGAAAACTGGTTTTGAGTGTTATGTCATCAAAGGAGTGGATGGTTGTCGGCGTTATAGTAGCATCATGTGTCTCATTGTCAATTTTGTTTGTCTGATTGAAGCTATGTTGATGTATTCTATCTAGCTGAAATTTTATTGTGTTAGTTTTTTAACCTGTTGGTTTAATAACTTTTTATGAGGTTTAGATTTCATATTTGTGTAGCTATTTTTATGGTTTTAAATGATTCTATGTTCAGAGGTTTAAGCATTTTAGGTTATTTGTCTTAAAATAAACTCTTAAATCTCTAATTCATATAATGATTGTAATCATGATGTTTTCTTGAAACTAAGAATTTTGCTTTGGAATATACTTATGTACAGCAGGCCATTTTTGACATGTATAACAGTTAGCATATAGTGGGTCATAAGTTTCATAAGTAAAGCAAACTTTTAGTTCAAAATCACTTCAATGTTATTATACTATATGAATTAGATATACAGTTTTTATTTTTAGCTTTACTTTTTGTATGTAATAAGATAATGTTCCTTCCCTCTGTTCAGTAGTCTCTTCTTTGCTTTCCATCTTGCTTCTATGTGTTATTTAGATTTTTCATTGTTATCTTATTTGGTTTTAAATCGTTTAATTTTTTAACCCCAAAAGGAGTTTTAAAAATTAAAAAAAAAAACTTCAGCGTTTTTTCTTCAATACTAATCTTTTTTTAATATTTCTACTATCAGTATGCATCCTATTTTTTTCTATTCTTCTTTGAAATATTTTGTATAAATAAAAAGGAAAAAAACTTGTTTGATGTGTTTATCAATTGAATTGAGGGAGATGTTGAAAGATGTGTATAATTCAATTCAATAACAAACAGATTTAGAAATGTTATTTCTAATGTGATATTTTTATTTTTGCATGGTTTATCGATGTTTTGAGTTGGAATGCTCTTGGGCTAAGGATGTAAAAGACAAATTGTCTAAATGGATGTAGAAGTGGGCTTTCACTTAGATTGCTTTCTTACATGATTTGATGATTGCATTCGGGTTGCTTCTTTTTATAAATTGGGCTTCTATTTTACATATACTATAAAAAGTTTTTGACATCAGAGAATCCAGTAATATTCTCCATCTCTATTCGTTCTTTACAATCTATCTTCTAAATCTCCTCTTGGTAGTATGAGGGTTTCATCTTCTTGATCTTGATAAAATCTAGTCTGAGATCGTATTATCAAGTGTATTCATGTTCATCATATACTGATACTCATTGTCTAAGTTTGAGTAGATTAGTCTTTGTTTAGATTTGTTTTTCATTTGATGATTCAGATTTGTTGTTCATGTATCATCATTCTAAATAATATTAAGAATTTGTAGTTTCTTGTCACTCATGAATGCTATAAAATACACAATATCACCACCAGAACTTCATCCATTGCTATCTCTCTCTTCGGTGTCACTGACTTCAGCTTACTCGTTAGTCTTCTCTCTGAGTTTTGCAAGAAGTTAGGGTATATGTTTGATGATGATTTGATCATTAGATGTTATAATTGCTATATCTGTTTGGCGTTATGAACATGCTGATTCGGTTCGTTTGCGTATTTGAGATTCACTTTGGTGGATCGGAGTTGTTTTTGATTTATCATTAAGATGAATTTGATGTTCCTGAATTATCATTTTTTTATTGTTTGTAATTCTCATTGGTTTGAGAAGGAATGTTCGTACCAATAAAAACCTTTCCAGTTCACACATATCTTTTTTAACGACTAATTGGATCGGGCCACGTACTCATCCGATCATCTTCATTACTCGAGTACAAGACTTTAGACCATCCACTAGAGGAAACTCACATTTGATAAGAAAACCCCCGGCCCATCTAAACCCTTTTTTTATTTTTGTTACAGGTGGAACTTCAAGCTAAAACCCCTTTCTATTTTTATGAGATCTTAGGGTAGCTTATCTTAACCATCATACAGTATATAGTTTCGATACATGAATCTCATCAAGCCTTTTCGGGATGGATGGAGCTATTGCATTTGTCAAAAGCTCAACGGGGCTTAAAACGGCTTATAACTTGTTGTACAAGTTAAGGTTGGTTAGAGTTTTTGTATGATTCTAATTTTGTTTCTTTATACGTTAAGATAACATGTTTAGCTTTGTCTCATTGTGTATGTCCTTTGTAACCATAATATATTTTTAAAGCTTTTGCAAATTGTTGAGTATTTAGAGATAGACGAGTTGATTGTTGTTGATAATTGATTTGATTTTGCGATAAGCGAAAAATTAAAACTGAAGGCTTCATAAAGAATTTAGAAACTAGTTTTTGTTTGTTGAAGATATTAAATGAATATAATAAATCTCTATTTTATTTGTTGAAATACAATGAGTTGTATATACCACGTACGGAGCCCTCCATTACAAAAGAGTAGTAGTCATAAAGGACCCAGACCGTCACGATGACGCAATGTTTAGAAAACCGACCGAGAACCAGTTAACACACCGGTTTCATTTGGATTGAAAATTGAACTTCAAACGAACTAGGCAGTTTAAAACTCAACCTCGTCACATAGTATTGAATGGGTGTGTCGAACGGGATGGCAAATGATTAGGTGTGTCAAACATGATGGCAAATTATTTGGTGACATTGATTTCTTGTATAGAGAGGAGTTGGACTCTTGATACTGGCGGTCACCGGCAGTGGTGTGTCATTAATATTACTTGGCATGATTTTACACCTTCTGTTGCAACGCGAGTGGACTTAATACTAGTATATAAAATAACAAAACAATACCTTTTTTCCAATGGTCATGCACATTTTATTTATTCTTTTATGCAAAAAAAAAAGGAAAAAGAAGAAAGAAAATGAAATAATCGATGTTTTTATTGTTTCTTGTTTAAAAACCTTGATAATTTGTATCGAAACCTTAGGAATGTTATTAGAATGATGAGAGTATGGCTCATATTCAAACTTCTATAAAAATTTATTAAAACTCAATTTTAAAAATAATGATAATAAAATAAAAATAGATAATGTAAAGAGTGTATGAATCTACTATAAATGCTCTTATATGGTTATTTGTTTACCACGGGCATTTTATGTTTAATTTAATAATTCTAGTTATTGTTTAAACTTGAAATTTAAAGTACATGAATCGTGTTGCTGTGAAAAGAAAACATCAAAATATGAAAACGCGTACAACACATTATAAAATGTAAGTTTTTTTTATAATGCAATTTATTTTCGTCTATTCCAACCCGATCCGACTTGACCCAATTGAACAACCCAAAATTTTTTATGTTGTTTCGTTAGAAGCTAATTATTAAAAAATAGTGACCCCGTAATAAATAATTTATGGTTTCGCCACTGCATGTATGGTAAAAAAAATTTACGTTACCACTGAACTTGTCTTTTAAATCCGTACGTCAGTGGGGAGGTTTATGGTAATGGTCGTCTTTTTTATGTTGTTTTTTACACATTTACTAGAGGTTACAACTCAAATAATCAACAGTAAAGTAGCAGGTGCTTGTTTCCTTTTGAAAGTTAAATAAGTTGTCACATTTAAGTTCTTAAAAATAATAGACTTTTGTGTCGAGATTAGAGTTATGCAGATATGGTTATTGGAGATGCATGCTCACTACTAGAAAACTGTTAATAGATGACGCGCAAAAGATGACGCGCGAAAAAAGATGACGCACATTTACGCGTATCATAAATTATTTGTCATTTTTTAAAATTTTCTTAGAAAGGATGACACGTATTTTTGCGTGTCATCTTAATGTGTCATTTTTAAAAAATTTTATAAGATATGCGCGCGACCTGCTGCGCAGCTTCATTCCAAAACCAAAACACTTCGATCTCCCGCTTCATTCCAAAACACTTCCCCCAATCGACCTTCCACCGCCGACCTGCCCCTTCCACCGCTTCATTCCAAAACACTTCTCCCAATCGACCTTCCCCATGTAATCTCATTGATCAACTGAGAAAAACTAAGCAGATTGATTCCGGAAGTTTCCAACGGATGATATTAGGGTTATTGTGAGTTTCTCGTTCGATTGAACTATTTTGTTCGTTTTTTTTTCGCAATTTAATCAGATCTTATACGTAAGTTGTTCAAATTTCATGGTTGTATTGAAATTTCGTTGATCTGATGAGAGCTATTAATTGGGAATTTAACATCTTGCATTGCGATATTCGTAAGAAAGTTCATCTACGAACTTTAATTTTCTTTTTGCTTTTAGTTCGATTTGGGGTTTCTCTCTGCAGTTTTGGGATTGCGATTTTGTTGGTGATGCGGGTTTTATCTACAAGCTGTTAATTTGATTTCGCCTAATTTTAGCACTCTAACCTAGTTTTGATAAATGTATGCCCTAATTTTATGCAGTGTCTACCGTAAACGCCTTTATCTTGTTTAAGTTGAGGCTGGTGGGCCTTTGGAGATTGAGGATATAATAGCACAATGGCAGAATATGATTTAGATGTAAGCAACTTGGGAATTCGTCTTTCCTTCTCTATCTCGTGTTTGGGGGGTTCATCTTTTGGTTTTACATTATTGCTTATGGTTACATTCATGTAGGAGTATGAAGATTATGAAGATGAAGGTGGTGAATACGCGGAGGAGGGTGAAGAATATGAAGAAGAAGAGGAAGAGGATCGGTTGCCTACACAGGAAGAGTTGGATTACCTTGAACTGAGGCAAAAGTTGAAGGAAAGTATTAGAAAGAAGATGAAGAAGGACCCAAGTTCTGACCATGCCAGTTCACGGGAGAAAAGAGTAAAATGCCCTATGACAAGTTAGTTCCATCCCCTTTCAATTATTAATCAGGATACACATCTATATCCTTAACTATTTTGTTTTTATAACTTCACACATTGAGAAATCCTTCTCGGTGAGAAGTTTGATTGAATCACACATTCTTAGCATTGGAGAACTTTATATCACATTAATAGAGCATCTAGATGTATGCCGTTTATTTAAAGGTTTAAACCTTAATGCTGTTGTTTTGTTGGCATATATTGTGAATTTTAGACTTTTGAGTCTAATCGTGTTATGTGTTGCAGCTTTGGATCCTTTTTTGGGCCTTCATAACCAGTTATTGCACAAAGAGTGATTCAAGAAAGCAGATCATTGTTGGAGAATCCACATTTGGCTGAAAGGATTACAAAAGCTAAGAATGTTGTATGTACCATCCCTCCTTTTTCTTCTCAAACCTTAAGTGTGTAATTTATACAAACAGCTACAAAATTTGAAGCTTTTGCTCTTATATGAAGTGTTCAATTTAGAGAAGAGGTGTTAGAACTGTTAGCCCTTCTCGTGATTAGACACATATACTGCTTTGGGATTAAGTTTTTGATTGTTTCCTACAACGTAAAGTCATTGATCTTTGTGATGAGCATTATATAGTAGTGCAGTATCATCTCATTTAACATAAGTTGAGGCGTAGCATGTATTTCCTTCCCATCATTTATGGTTTTTAAGTGTTACACGTGATAATGACGAGAGAAAAACATATTTGAACTCAAATATTATATGAAGATTTACAATTATCATTCAGGGAATAACCTGTCATTATCTATAATGCTAAAATCTTTTCAAATATAAGCATGGAATTTTGATCTATAATTGGTTTTATTATCACCTTATATTGTGTGTGAAAATTTATATTTCTTTACTGGCTTCGGTAGCAGAATAATGGCAGTTCTTCAACTCCAGCCGTATCTAGGCCTCGACCCAATGGGCAGCAGCCTCGGAGAGTAGACAATTCAGTAAGATTTAGATTCTTTATGCTAAGACATTTATTTATTGTTAACCTGCATAAGTTCACAATTATCTTTTCCAAATTTTTAGGCAAAACCTAAAGCAAAAATTCAGATGCTTAAGAACACTAGGCCTCGACCCAATGGGCACCACCACTTCACAAGAAACCGTTGGAATCCAAAGGGATGATAGGGAGTCTGCCAAGGGAAACATCATCAGAAAGCCTGTTGTCTCTTCTAAGCCTCATGTAGGCCCATTTGAACCATATAAAACAGAACCGAATTGACCCATTTATAAACTGAATTGACATTGTTTGACTTGATTGTAATTTGTAAACTGGACAGATAAAGCAACAGTCGTCTAGACCACCAGCTAGACCGGTGCCTAGTTCTCAACAACGGGAAAGGTTGCAGAAAAGACCAGCTTGACCATTTGATGATGAGGATGACGATGAAAAAGCCATCAGTATGATCAGAAACATGTTCAGGTAGAAATATGACTTTTTATCTGAATTGACATTGTTTAACTATCTATGTATGAGTTTTCTATAAGTAAATTACCATTGTAGTTGCCTTGTAGTTGATATAAACTAGTCAAGTAAATTACAAGTGTTTTACATAAAGGGGTTTTTGGGTCAAAACTAACAACTTTAATTTGATGAAATTGGTTGTCTTAGGTTGGAGAAGGTAAAGAAGAATACACTGATGGTGATTTGGATGAAGTTCGTGAAGATTGGGCGCGCTATGTATCGAATTTCATTTATATGTAGGA
Source organism: Flaveria linearis (assembly GCA_024085815.1). Taxonomy (NCBI): domain Eukaryota; kingdom Viridiplantae; phylum Streptophyta; class Magnoliopsida; order Asterales; family Asteraceae; genus Flaveria; species Flaveria linearis. The sequence continues at coordinate 6,442,722 of CM044005.1, read as the reverse complement.
CTGAACGATAGTATTGTTGGACTTGTGTTGTTGGACTTGTAATTTGGTACTAATTGAATTTGGATGTGTTTTATGCTTTGTAGTTGTTAATTAACAACTTTTTATAAACTTTGTTGGTATTTAATGGATTTCGCTTTTAATGTTATTCGAAAATTTGTTTTAGATAACAACAGGTAAATTTATTAAAAATAAAAAAAAATAAAAAATGCAGCTAATTTTATGACGTGCATTGCGCGTCATCTATTGCACGTCATAAAAATTTCATAGATGACACGCGTATGCGCGTCATCTATTCATTTATGACTACCCCTTCCTTGACGCGCATTGCGCGTCATCTTTTGCACGTCATAAAATGCGCGTCATCTTTTGCGCGACATGTAGGGTTTATAATGTTTTTGTATAGTGACAAAGTAAATATTTTGAGGTTGAAAACTATCAAAATAAACATTGTTTATCAATCATTTATCAATTTATAGATTGAAAAAAAAATTAACTCCTCAAAATAAACATTAGAATAATATAAATTCTTAAAATAAACATTTAAAAACATTTACATCCTGAAGATCGACATGAAAAAGACAGTCAAATGATAACACGTGATAAAAACCAGTTTTTTGAAGGCTATAACCTTATTTTTATGGTTATTGGGTGGCATGAAATGATTTTATGGTTGTAAGTCATGCTTTTGCGGTTGTCTTTTTATAACTCTACGTTTCATTTCTTTATTTATGGATTCATGAATCTACGTTAATTTCATTTCTTTATTTACCGTAAAATAGAGTCAAAATTTCTCTTATTTTTCTTTACACTGTATCTTCATCACAACTTGTCAAACCATAAAGTCATAAACACATTTTAAGTATCACGGTTTCAATATAAAATAATAAAAAATAAATAAACAAATAAAAATAAGAAGTTATGATTATACATGGAGAAGCTATCTATAACACGTAACAATCACTAACCTGTCATTATGAGAGTTACAAAGCAAGAAGTGTCTAATACAATATGAAAATCTTAAATTTGGCATAGGGGTGCTTTTAATGAATAATCCGTATCATTTCTTTGTAACACAAATTTGTGTAATTAATATAAGAGGTACAATTTATATGCAACAATAAATTATGTTGATTTATAAAAACATAGTATAAAGTGTGAAAAGTAGAAGTTTGATAATACAACAATATATAGGCTTGGGCCCACATATTTCATCATCTCAACACCACAAAAATTTAAAGTGTAAATAAATTAGTTATAAACTATCATAAAAAGCAGTGTTGTCACGCTCGGATCGGACCGGCCGGTCCGACCAGTCGGACTGCGAATCGGGGGCCTGGCCGATCCGATCCACTATGGCTCGTTTTTGATCATTTGAACCAGCCGGTCCGAACCGAACCGGCGGTTGGACCGGCGAACCGGCCCGGTTCCGACCGGTTTTCAATATTTTTTTTTGATTTTAGTGGGTAAAAACGGGGTGTTAACCATAAATTAGTACTTCGGATATACAAATATAATTAAGTTTTATATATAACTATAAAATATATGTATAGATCATATATAAATTATTTATATTTAATTACATATATAAATATAATTAAAATATAGTTAAATCCGGTCCATCCGGTCCGACCGGTCCGAACCGGTCCGACCACCAAACCAGTAAGGCGTCCGGTTCGACGTCCGATCCGATTCTGAAAACATTGATAAAAAGTTTTATGTTGTATTAAATGAATCGTGCCTGACATGACTATATATTGCATTGAATGCGGTTGGTATTTTGTTATAACTATAAATGATCCCGCGCGCGATGCATGTGTACACAGAACTTGAATACAAAAACCCAAATACAAAAAACATACTAATTATCACTTCGTTTGAACTTGAAGACATCAAGCAAACGAAAGAAATAGATAACGTCAACATAACAGAATAAATTTAATAAAAATGTCGAATTAACACAAGTTTTTACATGTTTTATGATGCAGTTTAAAAAATAGGTACTTAAAAATAATTTTTAATTACTAAAATAACTTGAAAATAAAAAAGGACCAAAACCAAAAAGTTCATGTAGTTAAGACTTTGTTATTATATAGATAGATAATAGCATGTGAGTGATTGTTTGGGTTTGAAATCTTTAATTTCCCGTATTTAAACCTAACTCAAAGGGGTTTACTTATGGTGACGAGTCTTTTTTTATTTATAGTGTTTCTAGGCGAGTCGGGTCTTGAGCATTAAAATTATTATGAACGGTTGGCATCTCATCTTAGGAAAACTCACTCGGGTATTAAGTGCAATTCCAAACGTTATTTAAAAAACTATGTGTGAATCTGAATGACTATCTAGTTAAATATTATCATTTTTAAATCACTGATGCATATGTGATTACTAAGCGAGTAACATGGCACATATTAACATGATTATATATAAATAGTTTCTATAACACGAATGACACAATACATCTAACACCATCATTAACATAACCCGCTAAATATAGTTAGGAAATAATAGCACAATTAACACATACAAAAAATACACTGAATATTACATTCCATATTTAATTATATTATATTTAAATATTTACAAAACTCAAAAACCATGTTAGTGGTATAAAGGATCATAAACTCGTGTAAAACTTTTAACCTATTTAACTCGGTAAGTTATACGTGTTATTTACTTATTCATGTCATATACAAATAAAGCAAGTTAAACCTGTTCATCACTTTCTTTTAATCATGTCATTATCGTTAAGAGAAAGGAGTTAAGGAAGGATGCCGTGGCAACTTTACAACTTTCCTTTTGTTTTATTTCTTTGTATTCTTCCTGTTTATTGTTGTATTTTTCTTTTGTAAGTTGTTTTTTACGATATTTTAGCTACATGCTAACCTTGTTACATCTATAATAAATTTTCCGTTCAAAAAAGAATGTCCATAACCCGAACCACTTTACATCAAACATTAAAATTTCAAAACCCTCTTTAATTAAGTTTTGTCAAACTTAACCATCGCAGATCACGAGATCTCTTATTCTATTTCAAATCAATAAATTGGAGGCAGCAAAAATTATAATTTTAAAGCTTTTCTTCTTGACTTCTATTATTCTATTTGTCCAAAATTCTTCTTCACTTGTTAAGTTATTTTCGATACCACCACAACTGACTTCATCTCTTCCAATGGAAGAAGAATTGCTTCTGAAACAAACAGACGACAGATTATCATGGCGTATGTTGCTCGAAGAGATGAAGAAATTAGGAGTTATAGCAGGACCCATGGTTGCAGTGACGTTGTCGCAATACTTGTTGCAGGTTACCTCCGTCATGATGGTCGGTCATCTCGGTGAACTTGCTCTCTCCAGCACCTCCATTGCTATCTCCCTCTCCGGCGTCACTGGCTTCAGCCTACTCGTTAGTCTTCTTTTTATTAATCTGTTTTGTTAGAAGTACTTCGAGTGTATGTTTGATGATGATTTGATCATTAGATGATGAAATTTCTCTCTGTTTGGCGTAATGAACATGTTGATTTGGTTCGTTTGCGTATTTGAGATTCAGTTTGGTGGATCGGAGTTGTTTTGAATTTAGTATTAAGATGAATTTGATGCTCCTGAATTATGGTTTTTTTTGCAAATTAGATTTTAATAATCAAATCAAATCTATAACCTGCTCATACTATCAAATTAGTCGATGATAATCTCAACTTTCAGTTTTGTTACTAATCACAATCTTAGTAGCATAATTTTTATTGATTTACATTTGATGTTCACTCGTTTTTCATTCTATTTCATTGTGTGTCTCCTTATTTCATTCACAATCACCATCATGAATTCATGAGCAAAATCAAATGGAAATCAAGTGTAAACAAATAAATAATTATGTTATTAGGATTGCTCTTGACAACAAAACTGAAAGTTGGGATTATTATCAGTCAATTTGATAATATGGTTTATTAACGGTCAATAAGTGATAGTTTGAATTATTAAACTCCAATTTGTCTTTTTTTTGTTGTTTGTAATTTTTATTGGTTAGAGAATCGTTGAAAGTCGTTTTCTCACAGATTACCAACACTTTCAGATTTTGTTGTTAGGGACAATTGGTATAATAGCTTTACGCGTGATTTCCACGAGATTTAGTTCACAAAGATGACTATGAGTGAAAATGAGAAAGGTACGGTTATAAGATAAATAAAGTAAAAATTAAGTGTAAATTTATGATAATTATGTAAGTGAGGCTGCATTTGAGTACAGAAATGAAAATTAGAGTATCATGGGATAAATGGCTCGTATGAATTATTAGAATGCAATTTGTAGTTCTCAATAAAAATATATATGACATTCTGATACCTTGGGGAGCAAGTAGAATAGCTTGTCAAAAGTATGAGGTAAGGGAGGAAGTAGTCAAATTTGGATTGATTAGGCACTTGTTGACAAAATCTTTGATATTTCTTGGAACATCATTTTTGTTTGTCATGTTGCAGTATCATTACTTCCATATGTGTAGTCCACATAATGATATAATAGATTAAAGTATTTGCATTATTGAAGTTCATCAAGATCATAAGACTGTATTTGCATTAGTGAAGTTCATCAAGATCATAAGACTGTATTTGCATTATTGAAGTTCATCAAGATCATAAGACTGTTCACAACGTACCGCCCTTAGCCCCGCTCGTGCCGTCCTTCAGAAGGGCTGCGTTGTGCAGACCCATCCGTCCTGCACTCGCCCTTTGCCAAGGGCGCTCCATGGATGCATTCTGTGGGAAGGATGGTGTTGGGGGTAAAAGTTGATTGTAGGAAGGATGGATGAAAGTTAAAGGAAAGCTGATGTGGCATGTTGACTGGAACTATTTGTGGGAAGGACGTCTTTTAGCGTTGTGGACAGTCTAAGAATTCAACATCAACAGCACAGATAACTACAGTTATAATCAAATTGGAACATTAACTACCTTGTGATCCAAATCGAATTCTTCAAACATGAATTGAAGTTAATTAATTTACATGTTATTAGTCTCTTAATAACCAGCATTGACCAATCGTTTCGTGGGTTATTTAGGGGGTGTTTGGTTTTGTGACATGGGTTTGATAGTGTTTTCACTGTTTTTAGTATCCATTGCCAATCCACTCTGTTATCAAATCATACCATATGGATTCTTGAAATCTTGAATGCAAGCAAAACGCCACCTTATTTTGACGTACTTTGATTTTTTATTTTTATAATTACAATAGATGGGGATGTCGAGCGCATTGGAAACTTTATGTGGACAGGCTTATGGTGCTCAACAATTCAAAAAATTTGGAACTCTAACTTACACTGCTATTTTCTCACTTTTAGTTGTTTGCATTCCTCTTGCAATCTTTTGGAGATACACTGCATCATTACTTGTTCTTGTTGGTCAAGACCCCTCGATTTCACATGAAGCTGGGAAATTCATCACGTGGCTCATTCCTGCACTTTTCGCTTATGCAATTCTTCAACCACTTGTTAGATACTTCCAGATGCAAAGCATGCTATTACCCATGCTTGTTAGCTCAACAGTTGCTTTGTGCCTACACATTCCTCTTTGTTGGGCCCTTGTATATAAATCTGGATTGGGGAACATTGGAGCAGCGGTATCAATGGGGGTTACCATGTGGTTAAACGTTGTTTTCCTCTTAGGTTACATGATTTACTCCCCCTCTTGTGCAAAAACTCGTTCTCCAATCTCACTTGAAGTGTTAAATGGGACGAAACAGTTTTTTAGCTTCGCTATCCCATCAGCTGTCATGATTTGGTAAATCTTTTCTGTCCTTACATGTTTACATGTTAAGTTATTCGGTTAATTGGATGGTTTTTTCTGTTTTAACATGTTCAGCCTCGAATGGTGGTCGTACGAGCTTTTGGTATTGCTGTCTGGGCTCCTGCCAAATCCTGAGCTTGAAACATCAGTGCTTGCTGTATGGTATGGTATTTGTAATACCTGCATTTACTCGTCACCTATAACACAGTAACACACACGTGTATTCTATGTTCAGCACTTGACTTTGCGGGTTACTTCACTCATGTTATTTATTTGGCACAAGATAAACAAATGACTGTTATGTGCGTCGTATGCTGAATTCATGTTTTGAGATTGAAAAAAGTAATGTTTTTTAATGTCTACATTCCTTGTGCATTTCTTGAGCAGTCTCAACACAATTGCTACACTCTATGCTGTACCTTTTGGGTTTGCTGCCGGTGTTAGGTTCGTCCTCATTCATCTCGATAATGGATGTATCTATATGCACACAACTGTATGACTAATATGCCAATATTGGTGATGTGGCTGCCTTTCTTGTCCAGCACTAGAGTCTCAAATGAACTAGGAGCGGGAATCCAAGCGGGGCTAGTGTGGCTGTCAAAGCCATTATGATCCTGACAGTCGTCGAGACAACTATAGTCAGCACGTCTGTTTTTGCCAGTAGGCGTGTTTTTGGGTACATTTTTTCAAATGAGAAGGAAGTCGTCGATTATGTCACAAAAATGGTCCCCTTTCTCTGTTTAAACATTATAATGGATAGTATACAGGGAGCCCTTTCAGGTTATAACACCTCCTCTCATCTTTTTCACATTCATCATCTATTATATACATGTTTTTATGCATGCATGCATTTTGTTGTATACACATTAAGGTTTGTTGTTTATTGATAAAATAGGTGTTGCAAGGGGTGTAGGATGGCAACATATAGGGGCATACGCGAATCTTGCTGCTTTTTATCTTGTTGGAATTCCGGTTGCTGTTTTATTAGGCTTCCGGACCTCACTGAGAGGAGAGGGCTTGTGGATCGGAATACTAGTTGGCGCCTTCGTTCAAGTTATTCTGCTTTCAGTTGTAACAATCTGTACAAGTTATGAAAAACAGGTATGTCTTACCTCTTATTGCTTTGTTTTATCTAAACAGTTCATTGTTTCTAACACTTGACAAAAGTTTTATATTTAACTACAAATAAAAAAGTACAAAGTTGGTCATGTTTGTACACTGAAAACGTCACATAAACTAAAGTAGATGTCTGGAATAATTACACGTATTTTATGACTACAGAAGTAAAAACTTATTTCGCATATACATTGACATGTAATATAACTAAAAAAAGCTTTTGTAGTAAAATCTGCACCTTCACTTGATATAGAAATAAAGATAACTAATTGTACATAGAACTAAATATAAACCCAACCAAATTTATTACAATTTTAATGTTAGATATATATTCAACGGGTCGATCCTATGTGCTCTGCTGATGAATCTGGTTAATGGATACAGGCGTTCAAGGCGAGGGAGAGGCTATTAGAGGGAGAATGTCCAACGGAAGAATGATCGATTTGAACACAAAACTTGACAATCTATTGTTGGTGTATGCCTTTTTCTGGACATTTAAACATATAAAGATTTCATTATAAACATGGAAATGAATGACTAGGGTTGTACTCTTTATAGGATACATGTTTTGTTAACTAAAAGGGTCATTAGGGTGTTCGTTGTTTAAAATAATTTTAAATCGGAATTGAGTCGAACTCAAATAAGAAATTTGAATTTCAATATATTTGAATCGAATCATTAACCGAACAGCTAAATTAAATACAACACGAATTTGAATATGTACCTTGAATCTATTCAATTCGAATAACCCGAATAAACATTATATAATAAAATATTTTTTTAATATAATATGATTGAGGATGGATCTGAAAGCAATTTGTAAGGTTACTGTCTTGTGAAGTTGATGGCTTGATGCTATCACTTTTACATATTATTAGTCTAAATTTATGCATTAAAAACCAAAGATAAAACAATGATGTTGATGGTTATTTTCCATTTTTAACTATTAACAATTGAAACAAAACATCTTGCATGTTTATGTTACGATGTACATTATATTAGGTTAGTATCTCATGTATTACACGAGTTGAATAAATAAAATATAAAATAGTTAGTAACAAAAATGTATGAAAAAAATAAAACAATATTTTGAATTAAAATATGATTCAAAACTATGTACATGTAAAGACTTTAAATAATAAAACGTCGATATCATTTTTTAAACTTTTGCTTTTATTTTTTTTTGTTTTTTTATTTAAAAGTATTTTTAAAACATTTTAATTCAAACCAAATTTTTTTAATATTCGTTTAATTTCTTTAATATAATTTGAATTTTAGGTATTTTCATTTCATAAAAAAGATTTTTTAAAAATACAATTTTTAAAATATTTTGTATTTTTAATTAACTTGATGTTTTAGAAAAACTTATAATTTTATAAAAAATCTTTTTATACAAAATAAAATTTATAGAAAGATTTCTTTCTTAAATTATTAAAACTAGTGTTAATATCCACACGCGCGTTGCGCGTCTTGAAAACGCTGTAAATCGATACTCTGTAAACTATCTAAGACAGCAAGATCACACCGAGAGGACCACGTTGACTATAAAATGTCAGTAACACCATAGTTTGAGACTATTAAAATCAACAATTTTCCACTTTAATGTCGGGCTCAGAGTGTGTAAAGAAATGACTCCATCATGCCCAGAGGGCGGGTTGCAGGCAATAACCTGCCATCCTACACCCTTTCCAGGGCTAGACAATGTCCTCAATCAATTTTTACTCAGACCCATCAACTCATCACAGCCCATTAGAATGGAAATTAAAAGATGTTACCTGAATCTGTAGCAAGATCCCATAAGCAACGACCCATATGACAGTCATCACAGCCAAAGAAACAAAAGCGGCATACACAACGTGGCTTAGATCTCATTAACAGATCGATGTGGCTGCAACACGGGTTGCAAGAGAAAAACATCTCACTTGTCATCCTCGTTTATGCCACGCCAAGCAACGACCCATATCACAGTCATCATAGCCAAAGAAACATAAGCAACATTAATCGGATCTCGAGCGATGTAGGGTTTCAGAGCAAACCTACAGACCACATGTCAATTGCATTGGTGTATTCCGTTGCTCCAAAGATCAACTCAGGAGCCGTATAATATCTTGAGCAAATATATGATATATTTGGTTCCCCAGGTACCTGCAGTAACAAAAGGATCCAAGTCAATACCCAACCTCAATTATATTTAATCTATCTTTAAAATAAACTTGTAGAAACCATTATCAATCTACATACTTCTATCCATACTTCAACTAATTAAAAGAATATCAACCATGCTGAATTAAAAAATTCCCAGCAATATCCTAAACATGTTAAAAACTTTCACTACACTATAATCTTTTTTTAAATTGATATCTAATAATTTATTACTAATATGTTTAAACACTCAATATTTGTAAATTACAGTGGCTACCTAAAAATCAAGAATCTCATCCTTGTACCTTTATTTTATTTGAAATTATTGCTCACTAAAACCCACCATCTGGTTCAAAACCCACCATCCGGTTTAAGTGTTTAATGACCCTTGGTCGGCATCTACATAATTAATCAAAGCACCATACAATTTCAACCTACTTAAAGATCTATCTACAAAATTAAACTCAGTTCCAAGTAGGGCTATATAAAACTACACACATACCCTGATTATAAGCAACCAATTAAGTGATTCTGATCCATACAATCTTTAACAGAAACAAACATTTATTTTCTTATAACTACCAAATATAGAAATCATTAGTTAAACTATGATAAGCAAATCAAAGTGAGGAAATTGATAAAGAAGAAGACTTTACCAATTACCAGAAACACCATCAACCAATCCATTAATCCTCTGACCAGTGATGCAACCAGCCTTGATAACTTCATCAGCAACATCCAAATCAATAGCTTCCAAAGCAGCCAAAGCATTACTCTGTATCTGAATCGGACCTCTATACTGCCCTTCACCTCTGATTGCACTCAAATCTCTCTCAAATACCAAAACATCAAACCCTTTTCTCTTTGCAGCCAAAGCAAACACCAACCCTCCAATCAATTGGTAAATGGGCCTTGGAGTGAAGTGCTGTTGTTGGGCTGCAGATAACATGGGAATTTGCCACGCCAACACCCTCTCCGGTTAGAAGTAGGTTTTCAGACCAAAAAGAGCCATAGTAGGCTATGCAAGTCAAAATAATGAAGAAAAGAATAGGCTTTGGGAGCCAAAATGACGATGATGTGAGATTGTTCTGCTTGCATGTGCATTCAATATTATTGCCAAACTTGTTGCTAGATCGTTTAATAAGCACAGGAAAATACATAACAAACATAGTACAGAGAAGAAATTATCTAAAAAACGTGAAGAAAATCTGTATCCTGTTTTGCATGTGAAAAATACTACGTTTGACCTTAAAGCCAAACATACAAAATGGAGGATATAACAACCAGAAATTGAATCATCATATATAACAACAATGGAGAGTTTTCTAACATGGTGATTACTAAGCAATAAGAAGACAAATTAAGTCTGCTAAAACAACAGGCTTTGGCATGATAATATAAAATGTTCGATATCATAAGCCTCAGTTACTAAAAAGAGATCCTTTCCTTACAGTTCATATTTTGGGAGGTGATTCACTTATTAGTAATTTCCCCAAGGGAACATGGAACTTGATCTTGAGCAATAGCTAATTCTTATTTTTAAGATTGGACAACAAAAGTTGAATTCTTCTCCCTTATTCCACCCACACAGTTCATGAGTTTAAGTGCTTCCATATGAAGCCAACAGCAGATTATGCCAAACATCATGTTTCTAGATTATATAATTAAGATGCATAATGACTAATCATTTCGCAATAACTTAAAACTTAATCTTCATTCAGTAAAATTAAATTTGGAATCTTGTTGATTTTAAAATCTAAATTTTCCTAAATATATATCTTTTACAATATTTTCACTATTCTTTAATTCCATTTTGGGGTTGGATCATAATATTTCCTTCTAAATGGAACCATAATCACATATTCATTTCCTCAAGCAAAATATAAGTCACCAGGTGATAAAGATAGTGTTATGCTTGTAACAACAATAAGTCTTTACATAATAAGAATAAAATATTAGTCGATGAAGTCTTATTCGCTTATTATAAATTGAGCTTCTTTCTTCATAATTCAAATGGGGCGTTCAACCAATAGTTAATCCCTATGTTTGAGCCTGCAAATAAACCAGCAGATGCCTTTTACGCTTATTCCACCCCATCAGGATCACAGGTTTAAGATCATCCCATAAGAAACTCAAGAAAATACATGATTCACACAAATCATCTAACATCAATTTATGCTAAAACATTGGTTTCTTCACGATACAGATCAAGATGTTCTAATCTCATTGGAACCCTACTATCATCTTTACTTCTTCACATCATACAACTATAAAATCAAATAGGTCTGTCAATTACTTCAATCCAAACCAAGTGTATATTGACTCCAAATTCTGAAATTCAAGATTTAAATTCTTTCATACAACTTAAATCAATATAACCTACAAAGATAATAAAATACCTTCCCATTCATCGGTTTCAATGCATTCTGGGCATCAACATCTGATTCAAAGGTGACAAACCCAAACCCCTTTGGCCTCTGAGTTCTCGGATCAATAACAAGTTTGGCCTCTCGTGTGCTCAGCCCCCGTCGCCGCCCGCTGCTCCACCCGAAATCGCCGTCTCTCGCGGCCGACACCAACCGTTCGCCGGAGGCTGAGCAGAACGATGGTGGAGGTGGGTGTTGGTGATTCCGAGAGCAAGCGAGAGGTTCTACGACACCTGAATCGGAATCGGATTGACGGTGGCGGAGCGGAGGCCACGACGGAGGAGGCGACGGCGTTGGAGGCGAAGAAAGAGAAGGCGGCGACGGTGGAGCTTCTCCAGCCACTCTTCGGCGATGTTGACCTCACACTCAGCGGAACAGGCGTCGTGTCTTCGAGGCGATGCGATGCCGGATCGATGAGGTTGTGGTTCGTTAGGGCTTCCGCCGATAAACCGGAAATCGTGAACGGACACCGTAAACTTCCGATCAAACGACGGCGAGTAGGTGAAGATAAGGGAGTGATATGCAGACGATTGTTGATGGTGAAGGAATTGAGGAATTTTGATGAAGATAAGGACTGATAGGTTATGTGAAATACCGATAATACCCACAGACACTGTTCACACTGTTCATTTCCCTTCTTTATTAACATATATATTAATATTAATATATTGTGATATGAACAAAGATAAATAATATTATTAATTAGTGACTAGTATAGTTATTTATAGGAGAACAGATGTCCCACCTCTTGTGATGTGATGGTATCTAACTTGCTATATAACATGAAGGTCAAGGAGTTAATGTTCACTAACAATGTTAGAGTTTAACAATCCAAAAAAATATATATTAATAAAAGAGATAAGCAAGAAAAAAATTAATTTAAAAGATTTAGACTTGTGATTCGCTTTACTCAAAAACATTAACATATTAGTATAAAGAAGTTTTTAAATAAGTAATATTAAAAGTTAAAACTAGTCAATCCCAAACCTTACCTTATTTTTATTTAGATGTCATGAGTATCACATTTTAACCATTTAATCTAAAAATTATTGGTTGTTATCAATTTAGCTATATTATTAAAATCAATAAAAAACGATCATAAACGTTCATGCTACATCCAAACGCTCCACGATCTTACTCGTATATCGTAATCTAAACGAAGAAATCGACGTTTTGAAACAAACCGACTTTAATAGTTATTAATTAGCCCCCCCCCCCCCCCCCCCCCCCCTCAAAGCGTATTTTCTCCCTCCAAAATCCCCTCACATTCTCCGTACAATCGAACTCCTTCAAGGGTTAGGGTTTCAGCAAATCTCCAACGTTTCTGCATGATCTATGATCATCTTCTTCAGTAATCGATCACGATCACCGATCACCACCGCAGAAATGCTGTTGTTTTTGTCCGACGAGGAGTACGCTCAGTGCTCTCACGATCCGTATCTGATCACGCAGAAAGCCGACGAGTACATCAGAGAACTCTACAATCAACTCGAGTCTGAGAAAGCTGAATTCGATGCTTCTTCTATTACTGCCGAACAAACGTGCTCACTTGTCGAGCAGAAGTATGTTTTTCTTAAATCGGAATTCGTTACGCTGCAATCGCAGCATTCGAAACTTAGTTCTAGTTTAGAAGAACGTGTGTCCGAAGTCGCTCAGATTCAAGCGGATAAACACCAAATTTATCTTCAATCCGTAATCTCTGATTCTCTCTCTTTTTTCTATTATTAAATTGCTTATCAGTTTTTTCATGTTTTATTTGGCGCCATGATAGCAACCAAAGGTCTTCGTTGGTGGATGATCTTGTTAGATACTTTGTATTTGTTGTCATATTGAATTACATAAGCTTGGTTACGTTTTCCAGTTTAGCATTGCTTATCGGAGATTACTCTACTAGGTGGTTTTATTGAGATGCTTTTATTTCTTAACACGACTTATTGCGTTGTTATGTGATTATGCATATACCCTTAGTCATCTCAACGTGACATGCATCATTTTTCAATAATTTGTTCTTGTCAACATCTACTTCCTATGCATCTTTGTTAGCTTCAACTAATAGCCTTGAATATCATTTGAAGTCATGTGGGGTCTTATAGCCTTTGTCAATATCTCCTGTAATCAGATTGGTATTTTTTTTCATCTTATTTGTTTGTAGTTACGTTTTGTTAGCAGTTTTTTATATATAATAATTAGTATTTTGAGAGAGAGTGGGTATTATTTAATTATTACTACTTGAGGTTTAAAGTATTTAAAAATTAAACGTCAAAAGATAGATTTATGCCTCTTAACTATTTGGGATGTCTTTAATATTTATGTTCACATAGTAAATTAGAAAATTGTACTTCAATTCGAACAAAGTAGTATTCATGCATTTTTTTCACTTTACATGAGGTGCACTCTGTGACGCTTGAAGTACTTTTGAAATTGGATTATTGCTGAAACACGATTTTTTTTTTGTAGTTTTGATTAAATTGCTTTTGTTTAGATTGTTAAGGATGGGGAGATTGAGTGGCTTTCACCGGAAGCGTCAGAGCTTCAAAAATCTAAAAATCAGCTGCTACAACTGATTGAACGTAAGGATGCAGAGATTAATGAGAAGAATTCTAGCATCAAGGGTTATCTTGACAAGATTGTTGCTTTGACTGACAAAGCTTCTTCTAAAGATTCACGGATTATTGAACTGGAAGCTGAGCATGCACATGCTCACACTTCTTTGGCTTGTTTGACTCAAGAGAAAGATTTAGTTGAGAGACATAATCTTTGGCTTAATGATGAGTTGACCATCAAGGTCAACAGTTATTAGGAGCTAAGAAAGGTACATAATGAACTGGAGGCAGACATGTCGTCTAAGCTTGCAGATCTTGAAAGAAAATATAATGAAACTTCTAGCTCGCTGACGTGGAAGGATGATAGAGTCCAGGAACTTGAGTCAAAGGTTGAAGCTTTACAAAGTGAGATATGTTCATTTAAAGACATAGCTGCAGCAACTGAGGAGCGATTGTCTACTGAGCTGTCCACTGTAAACAAACTTGTTGAACTCTACAAAGAGAATTCAGATGAGTGGTCCAAGAAGTCTAACGAGCTTGAAGGTGTTATCAAGGCCCTAGAGACGCATGCAAGTCAAGTTGAAAATGATTATAAAGAGCATCTCTCTAAGGAAACATCTGCAAGAGTACAATTTGAAAACGAAGTTTCGCATTTAAAAAAAACTTGAAAAGTGTGAAAAGGAATTGGAGACTTATAGAAATTCAGACAAGCTTAATCTTCTTCAGATGAGCAGTTTCAACACTAAGTCATATGGGGACTCTGTCAAAGTGAACAACACGAATGAAGAACATAATAATCTAATGCTTGTTCCCACTATCCCAGCAGGTATTTCAGGTACAGCACTAGCTGCTTCTCTTCTTCGTGATGGTTGGAGTTTAGTTAAAATGTATGAAAATTACCAAGAAGCTGTTGATGCTTTGAGACATGAGCAGTTGGGAAGAAAATAGTCAGAATCGATACTAAAACGTGTTTTGCATGAAATAGAAGAGAAAGCTAAGTTCATATTGGATGAACACGCAGAACAGGAAAGAACGGTCGAAGCATATATTACATTAAATGAAAAATTGCAGCATGCTCTTTCTGAACAAACTGTTCTTGAGAAAATCATTCAGGAGTTAAAGGCTGAAATCAAAAAACATGAACGTGACTACACTCTAGCCCAAAAAGAAAACACTGATCTTCAGAAACAGATGACGATTCTACTGAAAGAATGCCGTGACATATTCGTTGTGGATCTGTTAATTATGATTCTGTTCTTGAAGATCAGATGGATGTTAGTTTGGATTTTGATGGTGTTATCTCTGACCAGATTTTAACTTTCAAGGATATAAACGGTTTAGTTGAGCAGAATGTACAGCTTCAGGGTCTAGTTTGTCTTCTGACTGAGCAAATTGAGACTAAAGAAATTGAGTTAAAGGGGAATTTTAAGAAGGAAGTTCAGGAACATTCTAGAGAAACTGCATCTAAAGTTGATGCAATATTGGCTAGGGCAGAAGAACAAACACAAATGATTGAATCACTTCATACTTCTGTTGCTATGTACAAAAAGTTATATGAAGAAGAAAGTAAACGTCACGTCCCTCAACTACAATCTTTAGATCCCACACCAGTTGACAGAAGAAACAACGTTCCACTACTTCTTGAAGCTTCTCTTGATTCTTTTTTAAAAAAGGCACACGAAAAGGCTTATGAAAGGATAAAACTTTTAGAAGAAATAACAGGGTTAAGAAGCAACATCAATACATTAAGGTCACAATGTGACAAGTTGACTTTAGAGTCAACTTTTGCTCATGAGAAACTTGACAGATTTTTGAAGGATTTTGACCATCAACGTGAAATGTTGAATTCTCACAGTTGATAGTTGATTACCAAAGAAATGTTGAATTCTCACAGTTGATAGTTGATTACCAAAGAAAGATACGTGAGGCTTCTGAATCTTTGCATATTGCCGAAGACTTGTCATGCAAGCTAAACATGGAGGTTTCTGTTTTAAAACGTGAAAAGGAAGTATTAGTAAATTCCGAAAAAAGAGCATTTTGAGGAGGTGCGTAGTATGTCAGAAAGGGTTCATCAATTGCAAGCAACTTTGAATACAATTCAAAGTGCTGAAGAGGTGCAGGAAGAATCCAGATGTGCTCACCGTTTATGTCAAGAAGGTTCTGTGAAAAGAACTGAACGTAATTGGGCCAAAACTAAAGAAGAGCTTTGTAAAGAACGGAATAATGTTCGTCAGCTCACTCTTGAGCATGAATCAGCCATGCGAGGGTTCATGCAAAGAATTGAGGAAACGGGAAAAGAATTAGCTAACGCATTATGTGTTGTTGCTGATGCTAATACGCGGGCTTTTGCTGCTGAAGAACGTTTATCTCAGTTTGAGAGAACGAAGAGTTCTAAGGTAAATGATGAAAATGATCTTCAAAAGATGATGTGGCTGTGTTAAAGGAAGAGATTGAGAAATTGAGAGTAGAGGCTCGATCTAACAAAGACCACATGTTGCAGTATAAGAAATTAGCACAGGTGAATGAAGCAGCGCTAAAAGAAATGGAAATTCGACATGAACAGTTTAAATCCGAGGCCGAAAAGGTGAAAAAATTATTAGAAGATGAAGTTTTATCATTAAAAGAGCATGTTAACAAGCTTCAAGATAGTTATAATTCAAAGGAAACAGAAGCAGCTTCTGCTGCTGTATCACAATATCAAACTCTTGCATCCTCATTGTCTGAGAATTTTAAGTTAAGGGAAGAAATTACTGCAAAGACGTTGCATATAGAGGGTTATGAGTCACAATTGTTAGCCATGAAAGATGATTTGGAGAAAGAGCACCAACGATGGCGTATTGCTCAAGACAATTATGAAAGGCAGGTTGCACTGCAGTCTGAAACAATTCAAGAGTTGACTAAAACATCACAAGAGTTGGCTTTAAATAAGGACAAAGCATCTGAACTCCAGAAAGTATCTGACATTCTTAAAACTGAAAATGACGAGCTAAAAAGCAAGTGGGAGACTAAAAAGTTGGTTTTTGAAGAGTCTAAAAATAAAGCAGAGAAAATGTTTAATGAAATTAATGAACAAAACAAAATCTTGCATGATCAACTTGAAGCATTGCACATCAAGCTGGCAGAAAAAAGTGAGGGTTTGGGTTCTGGTGCACAATCTTCTGATGATGGCAGATTACAGAATGTGGTGAAGTATTTGAGACGGTCCAAAGAGATTGCAGAGACTGAGATCTCTTTATTAAAGCAGGAAAAGCTACTGTTACAGTCACAGCTCCCTGCTGTGAAGGCTGAATCAGAAGTTCAAGCATTACTTCATACTGAACGGGAAAATTCCAGATCAGTGCATTTTACAGAGGAAGAATTTAAAGCATTACAGGTTAAAGTTAGAGAAATGAATTTGCTTCGAGAAAGTAATGTACAGCTTAGAGAAGAGAGTGGTCACAATTTTGAAGAATGTCAAAAACTGCATCAATTATACCATAATGCTAAAATTGAAGTTGAGCATTTAAATGGTTTGCTTGTTGAAAGGCAAAGTGAGGTGAAAACTTGTAAGAGGGAAATAGAGATGCAAAAGGAGGAACTGAAAAATCTAGACACGAGAGTCAAAGGGATGCTTGACAGATTTAAAGATACGGATCCTGAAGCTTATGTTCGAATGCAAGCAGATTTTCAACAGATAAATGTGAAATTATCAGAGAAGGATGAACAATTAGAGGAGATTCAGAAACTTGTTTCTGAAAAACAAGATGTGATAATACGGTTGGAGCAGGATCTTGAAAGAAGCAAAGTGGAATTACGTGAAGGAGAGTCGAAGATAAACAATTTTGTGCAGACCGAGAGTTCGCTGAAAACAGACCTTGAAAGACAGAAGAGACTCCTTTATCAGTTGAAACACAGGAATGACATTTTGGTGAAAGAAAAGGAGGAAACATTGAAGAAGAAGCAATACAGACAGTTTGGGTGAGCAAGCAGAGAAAGATGCAAGAATTCAGATGCTTGAAAAAACTGTTGAGAAGTTAAAAGAAGAGTCTAGAGAAAAGCATACTAGGATACAGTTGCTGGAGATAACTGTGGACAAGCTAAGAGAGGATGTCAAAAAGGCAAAAGAAGAAGTGATGATTGAAAAAGCAAAGAATCAAACGACTGATAAGGATTCGATGTACAAAAATTTAAACTGGCAGATGGCTCGGAGAAACATTTTGAACAGGTGAATCAAGTATCCAATGAGTTTGGAGTTGTTACTACTTCTACGGATAATCAGCCAGTCAAGTTGGGCGCACCACCACATGCTGCCACAAGCGAAGTGGTTACTGCTACTATAGCATCGTTAGTGCCGCCAGCTCAAAACGTAGAAAATATTGCAAAGCCACATGTTGCTTCCAAACCAAAAGTTGAACCACGTAAATTTGCACGGAGGTTAGTCCTGCCCTGTATGTAAAGCCAGAGCAACCAAAGGGTGATGTGGATATGTCAGATGCCATTGATGATAATGTCCAGTCTTCTGTACGCAAGCGTCCGTCTACATTTGAGGAACTAGAAGGATCAAATGTGTGTGACCTTAGTGTTGCAGATGTGGCTCTACCTTAAATTAAGAAAGTCAGAGGTTCAGAACAAGCACATGAGGACAGCGATGTACCTGAAACAGTTACTGAAGAGTCTCCGGTCAATGTTGGAGATGAAATTCAAACTATAAAGGAGGAAGATACTGGAGATGAGGAGGTTGAGACTGGTGAAGAGCAGATGGCTGGAATCAAACAGAATTGCGAAATGATAAAAGCGATAATATTGTTGAAGATAATGCGAACAAAACTGAAACTGAGGTTTCTGAGGATCAACCTAAGATTTCTGAGGTGGAGCACACACAAATGCAGCAAGTTACTGGTGAAGGTGGAAGTCATCCTGAAGAGGGAGAAATGGTTTCGGATGCCTTTATTGAGAATCTTTTTAGGTCACCTTCACCCATGCCAGTTGAAGATGAAACAACAGAAAACACCCTAGGGGAAATGAGAACGAGTTTTCCGTTTTTAACCATGGAGGATAATGATGACAAAAATGGGGAAGAAAATGAAATAGTGGTAGAAGAGACGACTTCTGAAAGTTTAACAGATAAGCTTAATAAAGACGGGAATGATGAAGCAAGATTAATGGCTGTAGAGTCTGTTGCTGCGGCTGTTATATCCCCACCTGCATCTAAGAAACCATCAAACACTTCTGCTATGGCTGAACAACCACCCAGTGTTGGTAATCAAGATAGTAGTGTTGTGAGCGATGTCTCTGCGTCAGTAGGGCCCACAGAAGTAAATCCAGAGGAGCCAGTTGTTGATACGGGTTTGACCACCTTAATTTTGAATGAGAGAGCAAGGCCGAGGTCTCTACAGAGGTGAGCTGGAGCACAACTTTCACCACCTGTCACTAGGGGTCGTGGAATGGTTCTACCTGGTTCTCAAGGTCGGTGATATCCATCCTTGGCATTTTTTATTTATTAGTTTTTTTTTGCAATTTCATGATCTTTATGTTTTTGTAGAGTACACTATAATATTCCCTTTTTTTATCTGTCTTTGATCTAAAACATGTAAAGACTGCTTATGGAACTTGTAGGATTGTGATGCACTCTGTAGCGCCCATATCTGATTTTGACATGTGAGATGTATTCATTATCAGGTACTTACTCTTGAAATGCCTTAAACTTGGTGCTTGCTGTGTGTTCTTGTGTATTTGACTAGAGTTGGCAAGAGGGTTGGGTTGAGTAACATGTTAAGTTGAATTCAGGTCAGGAAGAGACACTGGCTTGACTTTAAACATTTCTTCGTTCTCTTTTACCCCTCTCTCTCCAGACCTACACACACACACATACATACACATATATAACTATTGTGTTTTTTTTAATATCTTATAATACACATCTATAACTATTGTGTTTTTTTGAATATCTTATAAAGGTGGGGCAATACATACATTAAACCACATTGTTATAATAAAGCTGATATTAATCTTGTAAAGCTGGACATAGAGGTATGCTTTGGATGATTATTTTGTTTAGATGTTAGTAAAGATTCTATTAAAAACATATCTGTTTTTGTTGAATGTAGGAATCAAGGTTTGTTTCTGATGGAGTTAGTTACAAGCTTTAAACCAAAATTTTGTTGAATTGTAAGGAATTTTTTGCTCATCTCAAAGGCAGTCATCTTGATGGATATATTTCTGAGTACAGCTACTTTTTGTAGACCTTGCTGACTAGTTTTTGTTACAAATCACCGGGCTGCATAGCCCGCGTACAGTAGACGATGGGAGCTGAATATATAGTATTAGTAGCCATGTCTGAATTGTTATTCTTGGAAATTTTTTGCATTTAAAAACTTTGTTTTTTGTTATTTTCACTCTTGTCAATTTTAAGGACCGTGAAGTGACTGATGCAATAGCGTTTCTGGAGCTGAGATGCAAGGTATTATACATTTTTTTTATATATTTCTCATAGGTTTCTATATTTACATAGCTAAAATTTAGGCATGAGTAACTTTTACAAATGATTTAATAATAACCTCTTTATATAATCTAAAAGGCTACACGTGCAATCTTTTGATGCACAAAATATAGCTAGATGCATAAGGTGTGTCTCAAGCCTTATTTATTTGCGCCTCAAGTGTGCCTCGTCCCTGATTGCTTCACACCGTTGTTGGAGCATAGAGCTTGTGTCTGAGTGAGCCTTGCGTGTTAAGTTAATTTATAGTTAAATACTTATTAGCTGTATTTGTATTAGTATAGAGTTTAAAGAAAGTGCTATATTTGTTATGAACAAGAGTTATGCTTTTGAACAAGGATTCACACTGATACTCATGTAACCAGGGAATTGTTCGGTTAATGTTGATGGTTGTCTTGCACAACCCAGTATGTTGATTAATTTGCATGGTTGACAACTTGACATCTTTATGACATAGATTGATTACATTATAAATATAACATTGGATGATTGCCCAAACGAGCATTAAAAATCCCTTTATATTTTGATGCAGGAGCCATTATAAGTTTGAATTTGAATATGTATTAAAAAAGTATCTTTTTAGTTTATTTTTTCTATTGTTTATCATTAACAGTAGGTGTTAAAAACTAGTAATAAATATTAGGAATTGGTGAATGTTTAGTAGATTTTTTATTGATATTTGAATATAAGAAGATTGTTTCTTGGAACCTTTGGTTCAATTTTGAAACTTTGATTAACTAATTGTTTTTGAGTCATTTGATTGTTTTTGAATTTGCATCATATTTTGTCTAAAAATAATTTATTACATAACAATTCAATTTTTCTAGGTAAAAGATGACTTGGAATACTTTTATGAACAACGAATAAAAGTTATAAGCGTATTTCTCATGGGGAATAAACTATAAAGTTGTTCAAACTGAACCAAAAAAAAGAAGCTAGTGCAAACAAATTATAAACTGCATGAAACTACTACTAAACACCTAAAGTGCATGGAACCAGACTTTGGTTTGAAGTAGATAGGTTTAAAACCAGTTAATTGGGGTCAAAGAAAGTTAAAACCCATACAAACATGTTTACATTAGAAACTGGTTTATAAAATGAGAATACAAGATCCGATTAAAACTAGTTCTGTTTAAAAAGGTTTTATTCCGATTAGAATTGGTTTTAAATGGTTTCAAGTTGGCTTCAACACCTAGAGACTCGATTAGATTTTAACAAACGGATTAGTAATTGGTTTTGGATCAGTCTAGATTGGTGAGTCGTATCATAGATCATGTCACTATCACAAGATGAACATATACTATACTATTTGATAAAGTTTAATAAAAGCTCTGTTTGTTATTCTTTCTTGGCATTTCCACCGATCCATATACGGGTCAGTAACTCCACGTATCGCTATGTAATGACGAAAGCTTGTAAATCATTTCACACCCATTTATAAAATCAATCAACTCTCACTCTAGTAGTGTACAACGACAATAGGAAAAGTATACAGAGGACCATGCTACTTAACATGAATAATTAAACAGTTAATACCATAGTTCAAGTAAGTTCACACAGCACACGAACAGTGGATGATACTTGGTTAACCAAATGAGAAACTACTCGCCAATCGGTTTCCTCTTTCTACCAAGAACGGAAGCTTTTTGAAACCTTGGTCCACCCATTCGCCAGGTCTTAAACGCTGCAGTTGACAACTTGGCAGCATCATACACTTCAAAACCAAGAAATATACAAGACTTTAACTCGTTTATATTCAACATGTTAAGAAAATAGGAAGCAAAAAAAACAGGTCATTCAGCGTCAAATCTCACATTTTGTTTCTTCTTTCGTTAACAGCGACAAAAACTTGGGGGCTAGTGCAGATGCTGATGTATGTGCCTTGATCAAAACTTCCTTATACCTTGTCTGGAAAGCGACCAAGAGTAGAGATCCAATAGTTTTGTCACCAATCCTAATCCGTTTAAATAAACAAAATCATAAATGCACAATCTTGCAGCATCATAAACACAATCTAAAAAAATTAACTCCTAAAATGATTAGTAAGAATTGACACTCACAGTTGCACTATCTTGCATCCTAACTCATAAAAATATGAACTCCGAGATCTTAAGTCCACATGTGCCCCATCAGCCCCAATTTCTTCTCGAGTTCTAGCATGGAAACATGATACATGATGTATAAATAGTCATATATCATAAACATATACTATGAAACCTAATGCTCAAAGACTAAATAGAAAATTTTGGGCTTGTTACTTCTTGTTGAAACAGGGAGGAACACTGACAGACACTGCCTGTCTTAGGTGTAGTTCACTGGCGAGCCAAAATGGCAGTTCTACCTTTGACCTCGGTTCTACCTGATTTAACAAAGATATTAGCATCAAGAAACAGTTATCAACATATTCAATTAAACTTTTTTATAAAAGTTACCCTATTTGTGTCACTGGATTCAAACAAACCAACTCCGTTTACTGCCTCCAGGAACACCGCCGGAACAAGCTATAAAAACCAGCACCATTTTAGACATTAACTGTTTTTTTGAAAAGTAATGTAAATGCAAAAATGAAAAATAGAAGGTTCAACCTCTTCATCTGCTAGAATGTCATCAATATCATAATAACGGGCCATGATTGAAGCAAGAGCCTGCTGTTATCAACTGTTTGCCACCACAACTCACTAACTGAATTCTAGTAAGTATCAAGAACCAGGCTGAACAGCAAACTTCGTTCAAAAAAGCACAAGGCACTCTGAGGCGCTTTGGTCTCACAAACCGCGGTGCAAGGTGCGCGTCTACGTACAACCAAATAAGCTTTATTTACAACCAGATTCTGCATATCTCATTTGTTTTACATACTTATCGAGTAAACTTTTCATAGTTTCTACATAGGTTGCTTTTACATATAAACCTCCCACGGACCCTAATTTTAACCAATTTCAACCAAACTACACAACGCGCACCTTCATCACCCTGATGTGTTATGTGTAGCGCGGTTTTATAGACCAAGACTGCTAATCAACAACATAACTTTTAATCACTCAATTACACATGTTAAATATCCTGTGTATACAATTTCATCACAAATGTCAAGTTTCAAAAGACAATAAAACCCTCTAACAACTTTCAACGTCTTTAGCCTCTTATGATCAAAACAGTACCAACAACTCCAGGAAATGATTAATGATACCGATTAGAGTAAAAAACAATCCAATTTTTGAATTCCACAATAGAACTTGATACATTGTTGATGAGAAAGAAAGTGATTCGCAATCAATGCTACTTACGAACTCATCTACGTCAATTTACAAGTTTCAACAACAATTGAAAGATTTGAAAACCGATTTTGTTCATCTGAAGCATTAAATCATGGTGGATAAATGAGGAACCGAAACCCTAACCCTAAAATAGTTTATTCAAATTGACGAAAACAATACCTTGGTCAAATTGCAGCTTTTTCTGAGTGTTGGAGAATAACAAAAGAGGGAGATTTGAGTGATTCGAAAGGGTTTCCGTATTTTGATTTTCATCTGAAAACTAGATTTAGTTACGCGGGAACTTAAGAGAAAAAAAAAACAATACTTCAAAGCTTGTATAGTACAAGTTACCAATGCCCTTTGAAAATCAATGTTGCTTTATGCTTGGTCGGGACATATTCATCGATTTCTTTTCATTCTTCCTGGGCTTGCAAGTGACTTACTTCTTTCGGCCGTTCTTGCTGTCTTAAGTCGTCCTCTTTTCTTTAGAAGCTGTTAATTGATTTCGTCCTCTTTTCTTTAGAAGCTTTTTCTGGGATGCTTTAATGCCATGTTCTTTGCGGTTGAAGAAATGCCGTTGGGAGTCAAGGAAGGTTAGATTCTATTGAAAGGTCGGTAATCGAGGCCAAGACCTCTTGCAGGGGTTTTCACCAGCGCGTAGGTGGTCTAAGTTCCTATGATCGGGTCTTTCTGGCCCCTGTGAACATCTTTTCTTAATGTATTAAAGAGTGCCTCTCTAACCGGTGAAGGTGGGTGTCCACTAACGGCCATTCCTGGCTCGGCTCCGATAACGCAATTCCGGGAGGAGTAGGTAGTTGGGCACTGGATCCCTTCGGACCTGGAGAACGTGTGACGCTGAGTCGGGGTTTGGTGAACCAACAGGTCGCTCCTCTAGTTGAAGTATCGGGCCCCTTTTTTGTTGCCTAGGTTACACCTTCGGAATACCCCAGAAGGGAATTTTTATCTACTTCCCCCAATCTTCACTTTACGCCACGCCGACTCCCCTTTCGTCATAAGGCGTGGAATTAGACCACGGGGAATCTCCATAGGAACAAGTCCCGAACAATCTGGAAATCAGAAAGCAGACCCCGAGCTAAGGTTTGGAACCTTTATAAATAATATATCTATCTATATATAAAATAACTTCATCATCCTAAGCTACCTCACCTCCAGTCTATGCGCCCTTAGCCCAAGGATAGAGACAGGGCTAATGCTTTGGTCATACTAGATGACGAGGCTTACCGAAATAACTTTGCCGTAACTCAGAGAGAGAAGGCCGCTCAAGCAGAATCCGAATACGACTCTCGCTAAACAAGAGCTCTTCACTGCTAAGCTGATCACAACTACATATTCTCAACAACAGCAAGAAGACGACTCTAGCCCGCTGAAAGCTTTGAACATTCGCTTTTCTCGGGTTCCTAGCCCAAAGGTTCTAGGGTTCGAGAGAGAAATTCCTACTATAAGGAAGGGAAGAAGGTAATCCAACTAGTAGAATGCTACTTTCTATCGGTTGTTCACATTCAAGCATGAGTTAGTTCAGAGTCGGCAAGGGGAATCAGAGAAAGGGCAGTTTAGTCAACAATCATGACCATGGGAACATTTGTTCGCTTTATAGGTACCCCCGAAAGTTATGGTTTTATTTAGCTGACCCTCGATTCATACACCAATAGATCAGGATTCAGGAGTTTATATCATATGTAAATTGCAGTTTATAAATCAAAATATTAATTTTATTATTTTTAGTTGTATTAAATATATATAATTAATATATATATATATATGTATATTAAATAATTAAAAAATAGTTTATATTTAAAAAAATAAAATAAAAGTTCAAATAGATATTATATATTTATATTAAATGTATACTGTATAATAATTATATATGAGATTACAACTTCCATCATCGTGAGTAACATACAAGCAATACTAAAATATTATGAACAAGTTCTCTGGATTCGAGATTTTTAAGACTCAAGTCATGTGGGTAATATATGTATTCCATTAAATATGACTTCTCTCTTAAGCACACGTGTAAATAGTAAATATTCGACGAAATATTCAATGGGCAAAATACATACCTTCACAAAATATACAAACGATGGGAGAAGTGACATTGTTTTATTTATAATTATCAAAAG
The DNA here is from genome assembly GCA_024085815.1 of Flaveria linearis. Lineage (NCBI taxonomy): Eukaryota > Viridiplantae > Streptophyta > Magnoliopsida > Asterales > Asteraceae > Flaveria > Flaveria linearis. The sequence continues at coordinate 6,416,860 of CM044005.1, read as the reverse complement.
TTTCACATTTATATTATAATTGATATACATATTATTAAATATATTTTCATTATTATAAATATATATAATATAACTAAAAGTAAAATAATTATTGATTTGGTCAAATCTTTGTAACTGCAGTTTATAAATATAAATTGTCATTTTGACCCGTCAAACTAGTATATGAAACCTAGGTCCATTTAGCGCAAATGGTTGATAATCTTAAGTTGAGTTATTAAGAGGTATGATTAAATAAGATGTAGCTCTTAAATCATTCAATATGTTTATGAAGCTTGCCCGTTAAAAAGCTACGTAAACTATTTAAAGATAACTTATAAGTAAACAAAACACACTCTACCTCTGACCGATTTAAAAATAATCTTTTAATAGATTTATTAAAAGAGTATCAACAACTAAGTTTTGTTGATGCATTCTTGTTGAGAATGAAGAACAAAGATCTTTTGAATATAAAAATTGGGTCATATCTTCTTCCATAGTTTGCCGGAATTGTTTGATTTCTTCGTACGAATTTACAATGGAATCATGTTCGTTATAAGATCACCGAAGGAGGTCATCAATTTGGAGTGGGAAGGCCCAGAAAGCCATCACCCTATTTTTCAAAAAGAAGTCCTACTTAACAAGGAGCCCCTCTGTGATAAGGAAGAAAACAAAAGAGCCTCAAATTTACGACAAATCTGGTCCAATGGGTGTTAACTTTTACACGATAGATGTGGGTTTTGTAGCAACTTGTATGAACTTTAAAAACACGCCTGCCAATTTCTTTTGAAAAAATGATCATCACATGTAGAAAAACAATGTGATATAAATGCAATATCTGCCTTAAATTTGAAACATTCTCATTAAGAATAAAAGTGGAATCATGTTTTGCTTATAACTCGTGATTACGTTCATTCTCGGGGAAACTCAAGTCAAGACGGACCGATACATACAAGGTCAAGGAGGTGTTGTCATACAGCGCTATTCATTCCCGAAGGTTTGTGTTTCTTCATTTTCATTTTGACCTTTTCAATTAGGAATCTAACTCGTGATTTGTACATTCAGCTGATGAGATAGACTTCAACATGTTGTCCTTTGATCCTGTGAATGTTGTGGTTTGGAGAAATCAATGCTTAAATGGTTAAAATTCATAGTTAGTAATGAAAAATGGTTTGATCTTCAATAGATGATAATCCTATAAAATATGAAAAATAAATTTTAAAAACATACATATAGAAATAAAACAAAATAAAAACAACGCAAAATATAGATAAATAAGTAATTTCAATTTTATCTACGTCATTTAATAATGAGAGAAACAGATAAAAATAATAGTCACATAAAAACTGACACATAGCGTAACCACTAATTTAAAAAGTGTCGATTTTAATCAAATGGGAAGTCCCGCATGACACTTGATTAGAAATTACTCGTTCATTCTGGGTACAACACCAAGTTTCAACAATAGAAAATCATCACATATCAGTCAATGGTCTCTCATTCTGTACAACTACATAGCCGAAGTTTATAGCTCAAAGCCTCCCCGCCGCTTCCTCGATTCAACGAAAACCGCTTGGATGTTTGGTGGTCTTGAATATTGAATGAAGAGTATATAAAGTGTTATGGAAAATTTTCAAGAAATGGGAGCATGGATGGATATGCAAGAAATAAACAATATTCATTCTCTCTCAAAGCATCCTTCTCCTCTTCTTCTTTAACTCGATCAAAAAGCTACCTAGTGTCTCTTCATTTTCCAATTCTTTTTCTCCGCTATCAGTAAAACCTCTATGCCGTTTAAGCTTATGCCTTCTAACATACACTTTAAGTTCTCCCTTTTTCGAAATGCCACCAACTATCTCATCTTTCTCTCTGCAACCAATCAAGAATTACACCAATACTCAGTATGTTGATATAAAAACATAACAAAAAAACAAATATCAATTTCATTTGTTGACATTGTAATGGAAGGGAAATTGCATAGCAAGAATGTCTACGTATTCGGCTTGCCAAGTAAAGCAACCGGGGCAATGTAATATGACTATATGAGGATTCTGAAAGTACAAGTTTTGGGACTGACAAGAGTGCAACAAGACTACATATGAAATTATATTATAAAAGCAATATTATAACTTTTGTCATCATATTCACACACTAATAACTTACATGAACATTTAAAAATGGAACAAAGGTGTTTCAGTTCTGACCCATAACCAGATCCTCTCTACTTCGAACACTTGAAGAAAAAACACAAATGCCTTTGGGGAGGTACTACATATCCTAAGGCAAAATCTTCATTATGACTTATGAGACACTAAATTGTGAATTTTTTGTATCAAGCTAATGCTTTGCGTGTCAAGGTTGTTGCATTAGAGATACCCAATTCAATCCATTTACTTAAGAATGGATGCGGTTGATTTATTTTCTCTCAAATCTCTATCAGGGTTGGAAGAAGTCATGACCAACAAAAATAAAGCTATATAAAATTGGGTAGAGTTTAATACATACAATTGGATTACTAGATCAATAATAGAGTTTAATTCGATACGCATTTAACTGATCAAAGAAATGGACAATAAAGAACCCTAAATCAAACTGAACATGCACCCACTTGGCCACCTACCATTACAACATCAAGGACGGATAAAATGGAAGTTTCAGCTAAACACTTTAACCAAGAAACTTAAATCATACCTTTGATTCCACTTCTGCTTCACACTGGCTATCCTTTCAATGCCACAATCATCGTCCCCATCAAACTGTCTGCTATCTTCAACACTAGTATTATCCAAAAAACCTGTGATGATACCATGACCGCCATTGTACTCTACATCATCTTCATTGATTAATCTCAATACTTTTTCAGTATGAGTAACTTGTCTAGCCCTCCTAGATCTAATATTAGGAACACCTCTGCAAATTGTCAAAAAAAAAAGCTGATAATCAAAGGGATACAACCACATACTCACATAGTCAGGTAGAGTAATACTATATTCTCCAACTCTTTGTGCCCAAGTCATCCTCCTAACAAGAAGATGATGATCGATGGCATGTGTCCACGCCATTTTCTCTCTCCTCATCTTCTCTCTTTTATTTTGCATGTGTCATAATCAGCATCTAAGGATAATGATTACGCCCAAAAAGTAGGAGGATATAGCATCTTACTCGGGTAATCAAAAGAAAATTTTCTTCATCCAAACATGAGAATGCTGATTATTGCGACTACAAGTCTTAAAAACATTCACGATTTGCATGAACAGGTTTTTGGAGTTTTTCCATATGTGACACAAAAAAAGTTCTCATTAATCACACTGAAATAATTGTCTTAATGATAAATTGAAATTTTTCTATGGAGTCAAAATTTTATGGAACTGAATTCTTCAACAAATTTATCGTAATCATACCTTTTGTTCCCATTCCACTTCCCCGTTGCTTGCTTTTTAGTCTCCAAATTCTCTCCAAAGATGCCACAGGTCCTACACCGTTGGTTGTAATGTCATCATGACCATTATTCTCTGCTACATCATCTTCATCAATAAGTTTGAATTCTTTTTCGGTATGAGTAACCTTTCTAGCCCCCCTACATCTCTTTTTAAGAACAAATCTGCAATTTGACAAAAGAAGTTCATCATCGACAATAATTTCCACAAGACGAATCTTCTGAACAAATATATAAATTTAAAAAAAACTTACAAGATCATATAAGGACATATATGTAATGTAGCTTAGAAGTTTGCCCAAGAAAACAAAATAAGACATGTAAATATGTAATACCAAGAATCCGAAGATCATTTTTTGCAGCTCCCATGGGACATGGAATTATTGGACCGTAGAGGTTGACAAGAGCATGCCCATACGGCCGTATGAAGTTGAGGGTGAATAAAGAAGTTAACAAAAAAGAACAACAAAATAAGCAAGACATGGCAATTTTGATCCATCTAGTAATAAATGGATTCGAGTTATATTGTACCTCCAATGGGTCAAACAAATAAAAAAAGAAAAAACTAGCTTGAAAGAAAACAAATAAAGTGAGTCAGAGAGGTAAAAGTTGACCAACATGTACTTTTAATGCATAAAACCTCCTAAATCAATTATATTCATACTTTCTATTCTTAATGAGTTCATGTATAATACAATCCTTGTAATCTTAAATGTTCATTCAAAAAATATTTGTCACTCATGATTCACAGCCAGCAAAACAAGTACGAAAGAAATACATGTTTTAACCTGTGGCTGTTATCCATCCTACCACACCCATATATTTTCCATTATGAGGTAAAAAACAGTTTAATAGCCTACCGTTGCCTTTTCTTGTTTGTGGTTTTGCGATCTTCATTGGCTTTAGGATCTGACTCAATCAGCAAAGGAGTGACAAAATCTTTGATGGTGAGATCAGGACGCTCGCCTTCACGGTCCACAAAATTGGATATCAAAGCAGCCTTTTTCAACTTTCTGGCTACTCGTTGAACAGGAACTTGTTGTGGAAGCAGCACCATCCATCTCCTGTTCATAGAAAAGAAACCAATATACATGTAAATATATATATATATATATATATATATATATATATATATATAGGGAAGGGATCAAATGTTAACCCTTGTTTATTACGATAACCCATTAACCCAACTAGTGGTCCACAGCAAGCCACGTCACCATTGTAACTTAGAGTTATAGTGGTAAAACTAGTGGTCCAAAACGAACGTTAAATTTTTTAAAAAAAATATAGCAAGACTATACTCAAATTAAATATATTAAAACGATCTATTTAATGGTGTAATTTGTTTAAAAAAATAACGTCATACAAAAAAGTTAAAAACGTTATAAAAAAATGGTGGAGTTTTTTCAAAAATGGAGGGAAAATCGTTACATCAGTGATGTAACGCGATGTAAATGTTAACAAAACATTAGGGTTAACGGGTTATCGAACAAGGGTTCGTTACATACCTATATATATATATATATATATATATATATATATATATATATATATATATATATATATATATATATATATATATATATATATATATATATATATATATATATATATATATATATATATATATATATATATATATATATATATATATATATATATATATATATATATATATATATATATAATATATATATATATATATATATATATATATATATATATATATATATATATATATATATATATTAAGAATCACATGTTGAGAACTATTAAGAACCGCTTTAACTCTTGTACTATTTATTATATAAATTGACGAAATGCTTGTAATTTTGATCTTTAATATATATGCACCCACATTATATGCAATATATGCACCCACATTATATGCAATATATGCACATTTTATAGGTTTTCTGAGAGAGGGGTGATAAAATCAATACAATAATGGGAATACGAAAAAATAAAATCCTTTAAATTTTACCATTTTTATTGAAGCATTATATACACGATTTATGCGGTTCTCATTACTTGTCGACATATCTGTGATTCTTAATAGAATGCACCCCTATATAATAATACATATTAGTAGGACGGGAGGTAAACACTGTTTTGCATGCCTCATATTCCACCACATGGCAGCAATTTGTTGCCTTTTTTTAATTGAATTGAGCCATCCATGATTTGTTTTAAATTGAACCACCTTGACTATTAAGCAAGAAATGACCTTACAGCACTGGCCTCTTATACAGGGGTGAGTTCAAGAGAGACACCCCCCACCCCAAAAAAAAAAACACCCTCTAGCCGGCCAACATTTTTATCACCCTTTTCTTCTTTATTTTCTTAGGTGACAGGGGTAAAGTTCGCCTACATCTCACCCTCCCCAGGCCCCATCGGTAGCTATGGACAAGAAATACTGGGTATGGCTATGGTTTTTTAATTTTATTTCTTTCTTTCCCTTGGCTTCTTTATAATACTTTCATTTTTTTTTAATTCATGAGAACTATTTGACCATTTTTTCCATTTTTTGTTTTCTTGTTTTTCCTCGGTTTTTTTATTTCTACTTACAGTTTTTTCTTCTATGCTGCCTGTTCTTTTATTGAGCAATTTTTAATATTTATAATTATTAATTTTATGTGCATTGTTTTACTCTTATGCTCAATTCTCAAGTAGCTTCACAAAATCTATCATACCCGGTTGTTTTTAAAATAGCTTTCATGTTCATACATGCTTATTTTCTCAACAAAGTAATGCTCTCTTAGACTCCGAATATACTCTTACGACGTGTTTTTTGGGGTTCCTTAACGAACATAAATTTTATGATAAATCGAGTGCGATCTTCGCCGCAATGGTTGGGTTCACCTCTACTAGTGAGTGTGTGTGTCCACACACACAAAAGTTTAAGAGGTGGCAAAACGAGTGAGTCAAGCAGGTTGGGTATGCATGAGCAGCATGATACCAAATAGGTTTCGAGTTTGATGCATAGCTTATATGCTCTGGTCAGTCAAATCAAGTTGGTGATGATAGAATTAGAACATGAAGATCATCTGAATTCTTATTTGAAAAGTGATACAAAGTTCACAATACAAACACCTATTTATAACAGTTAGAACTAACTAACTATTTTCACTTCTAGTCCTTGTACTATTACAAAACTACACAACTAAACTAAACTTTAACACTACACTAATACAAAGAATTAATCCAACATTCACCCCCTTAATTCTTTTATAGTTCCCACTCCGAGTAGCTTCTTCATTTCCACAAATTTCAGTCTAGGAAGAGCTTTGGTGAGTATATCTGCTTTCTGCTCATTGCCATCAATATGCTTCACATTTATAAGATCCCTTTCCACACAACTACGTATGTAGTGATTCCTAACATCAATATGTTTTGACCTTCCATGGAAAACAGGATTTTCATAAGCTGTATTGCAGACTTATTATCCACATTAAGTAGAATAGGACCTATCTTAGAATTAAGTAGGGTCTCCAAAACACCCTTCAACCATACTGCTTGTTGAGCAGCAGCAGTAGCTGCAATGAACTCAGCTTCACAAGATGATAAAGCTACTATCTCTTGTTTCTGACTAACCCAGCTGATTGGTCCATCACCATAATAAAACACTACCCCCGTAGTGCTTTTCCCATCAGCTTTTGTTGGAGCATGAGAGCTATCACTATAGCCCATCAGTTCAGTAGATCCACCCTTTTTATACCATACTCCCTGATCAACAGTCCCCTTCAAGTATCTTAGAATATGCTTTACTGCTTGCCAGTGACTTATTCTAAGAGATTCCATGAATCTACTAACTATACCAACTGAGTAGTTCAAATCTGGTCTTGTTTGAGTCAAATACCTCAAACAACCAATCACCCTTCTATACTTGGTTGCATCAACTGCATCACATTCCTCATCTTTACCAAGTTTCAAACCTGGATCCATTGGTACTTTTGCAGAATTGCAGTCCCACATCTTTACATCTTCCAATATTTTCTTTGCATACCCCGTTTGGTTTAAGAAGATACCATCATTCAATTTCTGCACTTCTATCCCTAAATAGTAGTTCAGCTTTCCCAGATCAGTCATCTCAAAATTTGACTGCATTATCTTCTTAAAATCATCAATCATCTCCAAACTAGATCCTGTGACAACCATGTCATCCACATACACTCCTATTATCACAGATCCTTTGATAGATGCTTTCTTATACACTGCATGCTCTTGAAGACATCTCTCAAATCCAGAACTGACTAGTGTATTGTGCAATTTCTCATTCCAGGCTCTTGGAGCCTGTTTAAGCCCATAAAGAGCTTTAATGAGTTTATATACCAACTCCTCCTTTCCCTGCTTTACAAAGCCCTCGGGTTGGGTCACATATACCTCCTCTTTTAATTCACCATTTAGAAATGCTGTTTTCACATCTAAATGATGAACTTCCCAACCATTTACAGCAGCCACAGCTAGAATGAGCCTCACTGTTTCCAGCCTTGCAACCGGGGCAAAAACCTCCTCATAGTCAATACCATATTTTTGTACATACCCTTTTACAACTAACCGGGCTTTATGTCTCACAACTTTCCCTTGAGCATCTTTCTTTAGCTTGTATAACCACTTCAACCCAATTGGCTTTATCCCCTTAGGACATTTAACAAGTTTCCATGTTCCATTCTTTTCTATACTGTCTAACTCATCCTGCATTGCCCTTTTCCATTCTGTCTTGTCCTTTGCTTGATCATAAGTAGTCGGTTCTTTGATCAACAACAACTCCGACTCATCTAAAACAGGAGGATTGAAAGGAATTTGTTCAAGGATTTCTGTCCTATTGAACACATCATTAAGACTAGTAAATCCCTTTGGAGGAGTGTCATCATAACTTTCTCTGGGTAGTTCTTCAGCTTGACTCCCATCATTACCACCCCCTGAGTCTCCTAATCCTTCTTCTTGACCTGCTTGATTAGGAGCCATATCCACAGGATTAACATCCTGGTCATTACCATCTGAACCCAGTGTATGTCCACTTGAGGTGGACTCCCCTTGATCAAAAGAATTCAAAGACATACCAAATCTAGCATATCTTTGATTAGGAATCCTCTTATGATCAAAGGTATCCCATTCCCATGGTTTTTCCTCCTCAAATTTGACATCCCTACTGACAACTATCTTGCAAGACACTGGATTATACAGCCTATAAGCTTTTGTTCTTGGCTCAATCCCCAGATGTACCATAGGAGTACTTCTGTCATCCAGCTTAGTAACTTGATGATTCGGGATTTTTACATGTGCCTTGCAGCCAAAAACTCTTAGGTGCTTCACCTTAGGTTTTCTCTGGAACAGTCTTTCATATGGGGTAACATTCTCTAAAGCTTTTGTAGGGCTCCTGTTCAATAGGAAGACTGAATGCCTCACAGCCTCACCCCAGAATTCCAAGGGTACTTTCATGGCCTTCAACACAGATCTGGTCATCCCCATAACTGTCTGGTTTCTTCTTTCTACCACACCATTTTGCTGTGGTGAGTATGGAGCAGTCAAGAACCTCTTTATGCCTTCCACACTACAAATTTGTTCAAAGGTCTTTGAGGTGAACTCCCCACCTCTATCAGTTCTCAAGGCTTTTAACCTATAAGAGGTTTCCAGTTGAACTTGGGCTTGGAAATCTCTAAAGGCCATAGTTGCTTGATCCTTTGATTTTAGCATAAAGACCCACATGTACCTGGTGTAGTCATCCACCAGGAGCAAGAAGTACCTATTCCCAGCAGGGGTGGGAGGGTTTAAAGGCCCACATAGGTCAGCATGCACTAGCTCCAGTGGTGAGGTGGCTCTATAACTACTCACATTGGGAAATGATTGACTTCTTTGTTTCCCTACAAGACAACTTTCACACAGTTGTGCTTTGTGAATTATCTTTGGCATTCCTCTGACCATGTTGTATTTGGTCATTTTGTTGATTGAGTCAAAACTCAAATGGCCTAATCTTGCATGCCAAATCCAAGCAGGTTCTCTCATTGCTGCCATCAAGCACTTGGGAGAAGTGACATGCAACTTGATCTTGTATAGCCTATTCTGCGACTTCTTTACTTTCATTAGAGTCTTTCCCCCTCTTTCATAGATCCATAGGTGCCCATCATTCATCAGGATCTTACATCCTGTCTCATCCAGTTGACCCAAACTCAGAATATTACTTCTCAGGGCAGGAATGTAGAACACATTCGTTAGCACTCTATGCTCTCCATTTTTACATTGGAAGCATATAGAGCCCCTGCCCTTTACTTCTACCACTGACCCATCTCCGAACTTGACTTTGCCAGTAATTGCTTCATCTAGTTCAGTGAAGTGGTTTCTTGTGCCGGTCATGTGATTGCTGGCACCATTATCCAAGTACCAAGAACAGGACTCCTCTTCTTGTGGCAGTAAATCAGGGAACACACCCTGTTCCTGTAGTAGACCCAGATTCATTGTTACCTCTGCCATCAGCAGGGTGGAGTCATTGTCTTCCTGAGTTTGAGCCAAATGGGCTTCTTGTTCTGATCTTCTTGGTGCCCTACACTCGTTTGAGAAGTGGCCCAATTTGTCACAATTATAGCACCTTAAGGACTTCTTGTCCCTCTTTGTGGAGTTCTTTTCTTTGTTGCTACTTTCTTGGTTGGATTTCCCCCCCCCCCCCTGTACTTTGTGAACTTTACTTTTCTACTTCCTCTACTCCTTGAGTCTCCAGAGTTGGCTGACCTGGTAGACTCTTGTCTTGCCTCATTTCTTGATCTCTCTTGCCACTCACTCTTGGTCAAGAGCAACTGCCCAGAAGAAGTCTTGCCTTGGGTGACTGGTTTTAATCTCTCTTCGTATGCTTTTAGCCTGCCCACAAGTTCTTCGAACGACATCTTATCCAACTCAGAAAACTGTTCTATGGCAGCTACTATTAGCAGGAACCTTTCGGGGGCAGCTTTTAAGAACCTGCTCACCTGTTTGGAAGATGACACAGTTGTTCCCAAAGCTCTATATCGTGAAACCAGTTCACCCATCTTCCCCGCAAACTCATCGACAGATTCATTTTCTCCCATGCGCAGCAATTCAAACTCTTGATCAAGAGTTTGAATTCTGGCCTGCTTAACTCTGTCTTCACCTACATACCGTTTCTTTAGCGCATCCCAGATGTCTTTTGCCGATTTAAATCCGGCCACCTGCATAAGAAAATCTTCAGGCAGGGCTTGGAATATGAAGGCCTTTGCCTTCTTTCCCAATTTGACATCTACCGCCGCTTCGGTGGGAGGTTCAATGGCATCCCAGATCCCCTGGGCATCCATGAAGGCCTCCATCTTGATCGCCCAAGAAGTGTAGGTTGTCGGAGTAAGAATCGGAATCTTGAACTGAATTGAATCGTTGGATTCTCTCTGCACCAGTTGCCTATCTTGATTGGCCATTGAATCGAGTGCGGGAGTTGAATTGGTTGCCAAGATCGTTTGAATTGATCACGTTCGGTCGAGAGGAGATCTGCTCTCAATCAATTCGAGTATCGGAATTGATCGACAATCGGAATTGGTGAGCGACAATCGAAATTTGCGTTCGATAATGAAATTGGAGTTCGATCGAGAGTGCGATGATCAATTGGAGAGGATTCGACAGTCGATTTTGGGGTTCTTCAAGAATTCGACAGTCGATTTTGGGGTTCTTCAAGAATTCGACCGCCGATCGATCGAGGGAGTAGTACTGAATTTCGGATCGAGAGCCTATTGAGCTCTGATACCAACTGATAGAATTAGAACATGAAGATCATCTGAATTCTTATTTGAAAAGTGATACAAAGTTCACAATACAAACACCTATTTATAACAGTTAGAACTAACTAACTATTTTCACTTCTAGTCCTTGTACTATTACAAAACTACACAACTAAACTAAACTTTAACACTACACTAATACAAAGAATTAATCCAACAGGTGACCAATTTATTCTTTCTACTTTAAAAAAATTGTCTGTATAGACGCAGTGGAACTTCTGCCCCGTGCAGCCAGTTATCAACAGAAACGAAGCATATTTAAAAATAAAATAAAAGCAGAAATTGCGTATATACTGTTAAAGTACCTTCGACATTGACTATCAGTGCGTGGAGGAATACATGCAGCTATCCTAGACCAGCAAGTTCCATGTACCTCAATTGCTTTTTTCAATTTCAAATCCTCATCTTCAGTCCACTCATTCATATTAAGACGAGGATCTAAGCAATTAAACCATCTGTCACACAAAACAAAAAATCCTTGTTTACCCCACCTTACATTAAATTAAACAAACATGTGAACTATGGTGTGTTTCTAATCTATCGGAATACCTTTCTCGGCATTGTACTTGTGTCCTGCCAGGCACAAATTTAAATATTTTATTCCAGTTTTTAGCACCAAATAACCTCACAGCAATTTTGAGACGCTTGTCCTCATCCCGGTCCCACTTCCCAACTCTTTTTCGTAGAGGGTTCAACGTCTTCTTCCATCTGAAAACAGTAACAGGAAATTTAGTAAATATCCACAAAATTTTTCATCTTTTGCAACTGCCTGGCCGGCTTCTCGTCTTCCGTCTTATCCTTCCTCATTCCCTTCCTGGCACTCGGTTTCCTAACTCATTTACTTTACTTGAAGCCTTTCATTTTCGGCAGCTCAGGTCATGGAATCTTCTAGAGATTCCCAAAGTTTATTCTTCCTCTCCACGCACAGCTTTGTATACCGTTTGGAGCCACCAGTCTTCACCCGACATGCGCAAGAGCACTTTTCTAGCCCGGATTCTGACTGAGAGGTGTGAGAGAAAGACAAGCAAGCCCTATCCCGTCCCCTCTAAATAAGAGAGTGACTAACCCTCTTAGCCCTCAGCGAGGGCCTTTGCTTGACCCTCAACCGTTGGTAGAGCTCCTTCTCGTTCCTCACTTTACAACTTGTTTCCGAATTTTATTACTACCGTGTTAAATTTAATATGATTAAGTTATTAAATTATAACAACATAACCTCGTTTAGCTTGATACATGCTTTATAAATATACTTTAGGTTAGCTTTAGCCCACTTTGTTTCGGTTTAAAAAAATATATTTAACCATTGACCATTGGAGGGAAAACATAACCTGAATCAACCCATTCAAAAGTAAGTTGGTTGGAATTGTATTTACATTTTAAACGTGAAAAGTAAAAACACCCAAAGTACATCTTGTGACCGTGGGTAACTGATCAAAACAACTGAGTTTGAAACGGTTAATGTCTTACTAAGGGTCAAAACAACCAACATCAGGTTGAAAATGTTCTAATAAACGATTAATGTTGCTTAATTATAATATAAAACAATTGGTTTAATAATACTTTAGTAACAACTGGAATAGTCGAATGCCATAAATTAGAAGGTTGTATATATTACAAAGAAACATTAGTCTATTTTCAGACCGCTTGACCCATTCCTTTTTGTCAAAAAAATCACTTAACTCATTTGACCCATTTGAATAAAAACACAATGCTATAGATTATTGGGCTGAAGTTGCCGGCTTGCCGCTTCTAGTAATTAGTAATATTGTATTAAAAAAAGGTTACAAACATACCTATTAGAACACTGGGTCCCGGTGCGTCCTTCCAAGTTAGAAGCAACAAGCTGCCAGTTAGTCTCACCATACTCTGCTACAGCCTTACGAAGTTCCTCATCTTCAGGAGGGGTCCACTCATTTTTTATTATAGATGCATTAAGACTCCTTTGAAAACGTGACAAACACTGAAAAGGGGTCCTATTTGTTTTCAACTCCATAGCAATCTTAATCCAGTTACTAATCCCTTGGTTTGAAACAATATGCAACAGCTTCTTATCTTCATTTCTAGACCATGACCCATGATTAATTGACGGATCCTCACAGTTCCTCCATCTGAATCAATTAACAAATATATAAAAACAATCAAAGGATAAGTAATACTGATTTTAATTAAATCAAAAATATTATACAACTAAGAAAAACAGTTACCTTGACTCACATTCAGGAGCAGATCGGCCTGTGACATAGATAGAAGCCAGGCGTTCCCAATTAACCATGTCAAGAAATGACTTGAGTTCTTCATGTGTTATTTTATGAGCCTTGATTTTTTTAATCATTTTAACCCGATAACAAGTATCTCCATCTACACCACTGTAAAAGTAAATATAAGAAAACTTTCTTCACAATTTCATGCAAGTGTAAACTAATCAAGAACATGATGATTCTGAAATAGGGTAATGACAAGCCACAAAGTCATCTTTTAAGCCAATTTTGAACCAAGAATATGTTTCACTTTAATAGAATTTGTTTGATGGTTACATACTTACACGTGCATATGCATTTTTCAAGAAAAAGTACAGTCAACACAATGGGCCACCTTAAGTGGTAATCTGTACTTTACTAGGATGCATACATATTCTTAAGTGTACAGTATAGTAAATGATGATTAGTTGACTGAATCTTTAAAAATGGTACCATTCACAAACATTTAGTTGGCATTCAACTAAGAAAATTTGTAGTATCCTTTACTTTGTGATAAAAAAGAATTAGGAGGCTTTATTATCTAGAAAGATAGATGGAAAGAAGCCTAAAGTTCCAGAGAATATCTTCAGCAAGAAGTTGACAGCCCGTTACTTTATATATACCTCAACAAAATACACAAAACAATTACAAAATACAAGATTGATCACTTGCATCCTTAAACAGTATATATATACCCACACACATGCTTAGCTTCTCATAATAATTGCCAAATAAATACTTCTTCAATCACTGTGAAACTACAATGATCTAAGCCACACATTTTCTACCAATGGCTTGAAATTCTGCGTTAAGAGGTGAAACACAATTGGAATCCAGGTTGTCAAAATCGCAAGGTGCACTAAAGGCCAAAAAGGCTCACCTCTCACCTAAGCACAAGGCATAACAAAAAGGGCAAGTTCAAGGCAAAAGGGGGGGCAATAACAGTAAAATATAAAGTATAATGTAACAAACGAAAAAATAGTACCATTTCGCAAATATAATAAAGAACATGATAATTATCAGCAATTAAAATCATCATATTTATACCAAAAGTTAAGAATTAATTACAATTCATAAATATAAGTAAAATCTATTGTTCGACATCACCCACCAAGTGGTTTAAAACCTAAATTTTAAATATCAAAAACTTTAAATAAGTAAATCTCCCATCGCATTTTGCATGAATCTATCTAAGGCACTAGTGCCTTGCCTCCTCTCGCATGTCCGCCTAGGTATGAACCTCATGAGCTTTTCACTACTATGATTAATTTTAACAAGGAAAAAGACTGCTTTTGCTAACATGAGAAAACAACTAGATCATTTCACATATAGTATATTTCTCTAAATAAATATTTTCCTACATATAACACGTAAACTAAAACTGAAGAACACTACTCATATCATGATAGTATGAGAATAACATAACCGAGAAGGTTATAAATATATATTTTCCTACATATAACACGTAAATGATATTATAAACAAAAACTGAAGAACACTACTCATATCATGATAGTATGAGGATAGCATACCCGAGAAGGTTGCGCATTAACATTTCTTGAAATTGTTGTCTGATTCCTTTCAAGAGGTTCTCCTTCTCCTCTTTTGACCAAGGTTCCCTACTCAAAGAGAAAGGATACTTTGACAATGCATTTCTATAATGAGCAACATGGGAATTTTCAGCAGGGCCTTGATAAATTGCAGGGGTGTTTTTGTCCTTACACAACTGTAAGATTAAAAATGACAAAACCATATAAGAATTGTTAAAACTAAGAATATTTTATTAAATACTAAATATCATTCAATACTTCATTGATAAAAGAGAAAATAACATGATAACTAACAAAATTAACCAAATAGTCTGAAATGCTTTATCTAGAAACACCTGCTTCAAAAAAATATCAAAACCCGCCCAAAGAAAAGCAAAATCTCAATCAGGATGTAGGTAACTACAAACAAACATGCACAGTAAAATCTCACTCCTATAGTAGATCAGATACTCCAAGAATCTTAAAATTTTAAAATGCATTTTGAAATGAGCTTGTTCCATCCAATAAGCAGTTAAAACTTTATTTTACAACTGTTACAAAATTGTATCAGTTTAACTTTATTTGAAGGCCTCTAGAAGTTTGGTTTACCAAAGATTAGTTTTCAAGTACTGCGTATCAATAACATATGCTGCTAAAGCACCATTGAAGAAAAGAAATACACTCACATATATATAATTGACATCAAGATTTTCACAAAGATCAACAGCAAAATGGCTAACCTTAGAAGCATTGGCTCTCTGCTTAGGAATTGAAATAAGCTGGATGCGTGCATCCTTTTTCTGAGACAATGCCCGGCCTATTCTTTTTCTACAAGCCGTTTGAAAATCTTTCAGTAGCTTAACACGTTCTCTCAATTTTCTATTTTCTTCCATTCTGGCTCCAAGTTGAGCTAATTTATTACGTATTAACTTCTGGCATGTTCTGTTCTTCTTAATGGCTTCAACAAATGCCTGTGCAGATCTTGGAAAACTGCCATCTGTCACTGGAACAAGTTCGGAACAAGGTTCACGACCTTCACTACTATTGCCATTGGGAGTGTCAGAGATAATGTTACTTGAAGCATCCAAATTCTGGTCGGTGGCTCTTCCATCTACACAATCTGGAAATCCTCGTCCATTATTAAATCTCTTTACAAAAATATCAGGGGAAGATTCCTTTCCCAAGTCTATGTTATTAGTTGCACCAACCTGCTCTGATCTCTGTACAGTACTCTCCATGCAGATGTTCAAGCTATCTGCTTCAAAAATAAATGCACAAAACGATTATATTAGCTGCAATGCTAACAGCTCCTGTAAGTGGTAGCAATAAGCCATTTGCAATCATGTTCTAAAATGCACGTATCTATGTTAATAACACCAATAAATTGGGAATAAAAAATTATACGAAAGCAAAATTGGTGTTCCAGCCTTTGACCTCATACTTACTGCTACCAGTTATCACACGCCTTTTTTCTTGTAAAACTATACTACCGACTTTATGGATAAATGACATAAAAGCAGTTACAAATTCTAAACCATGCCAATACAAGTTGAATCCGACCTTTTAATATAATCTCAGACCTCAGTCTTGCACGTTGGTTAAGCAGTAAATGTAACTACAGTAAAACCATACCCATAACCAGTAAATAACATCCATAGCAAAGCTATTGACGTGGTTTAGGGAGAGTGGGATGTAAGCAAACCTTAACTGTTAACTCTATACAAGGGTTAGAAGACATTCGTGATGCAGTAAACATAACTACAATAAGAAGAGAAAACAAAAAACAAGAACAATCGCACTTTTACTCTAATCTAATCACCTAATGATGTAAACTGGAAACTTTTCAATTGAATTAACCTCCAAGAACATGGTGTTGCATACATAGCAACACCTCTTCCACCTGCTATTAAGACATTTATCAAGCTTTTACTACTACAAGCACCATCCACCAAAGTAGAAACTAATGTGTTCACAAATGATATGAAGCGAAAATAAAACAATCAGAAACAAAACTAATGTAGAAAAGCAGATAAAGAGGAACCAATTTTCAACAACAAAATCTCAATTACCGTCGTACTGCGAGAACCGCCGTTGAATTGCACGGAGAGTTTCAAAATCGTCCCCAAAATCATCATTTTCATCCGCTAAACTCGAAGGTAGAATGGTCTGCAATGGTTTCATACTGATATGCTCATGTTCAGTGTCAAATTCGTCAGTGGGAACAGAAAAACGTTGTCGAATACTACGCAGCAGCTGTATGTCTTCATCCTCAGACTCATCAGTGGCTCCATCAGCGACTGGTGATTTGGGGAGATCATCGTCGGCACCTGTGACGCTAAACGCCCTTTTTAGAGCTTCCATAGCGTCTTCAAGTCCGGTGTCGGAGTCGCTGCCGGAGGATTCACTGTATGACATTCTGAAGTTGATTTGATGGAATCGAGTGGCTGACCCCTGCAGATGCAAATTTACTTTGCGATTTAGGGTTTATGTGATGATTTATGTAATAAACAAGTGTAACAACAAAATTAAAAACTAATCACACATATTTTCATACATATTTCAAAAATCTATAGGTTTTAGCAATGAAAAACATACCCAAAGAGTTGCAATGTCTCTAATCAGAATCACAAATGAAGTTAGTGTCTCTCTTTCCTAAAGAAATTAAACAAACAAGTTAAAATTAGGTTGCAAGTAAAGGAGCATCAGACAAACAAATAGGAGAAATCTAACATCATCATATGATGTTTTATTCTGTTATTGTCTAGGGTTCTAACATTACATACAGAATCATATTCAACAAAATTCTCAAACCAATTCATAAAAGTTACTAAAACATGAGCACTAGTAACCCAGAAAATAAAGGATTCCTATACAAAATCAAAGGTTTGCATCATTCTCTAAAGCACCTCATAGTTTCATAGATTGAAATCAAGAAGCAGCAATTAAGGAAAAACAAGCAGGGCTCCTAAACTATATGCAGTCTCTTAGGGTTTACTTTCCCCTAAAAAAGAAGATGTTTATTTTTTATTAACCTCCACTCTGTCAACAGCCTGAGTAAATTTGTAGCAGTGGAAATCCAAATCAAATTAACTATATCCTAGATTTCTAAATGCCAAAATCAACAAACAAATTAACAAACAAATAAGTAAAGTCTAACAATGAAAACACTAAAGCATTTGAACTACAATTTAGAAAACTAACCTTTGAAGATTCAAATTAGATTCTTCGAAAACATCAAAACCTCCTCACAAATGCAAACAAAATCGATGGCAGAAGGGGGAGGCCGTAGGCGGCAGAACGCAACAGAAGGTGGCCGGAGGAGCCGACGACGGTGGTCGAATGTCGATGGTGGGTGGGGAGATGTAATTGAGGCTAGGGTTTTATTTTGGGTTACGAGGGTAAGGGTAATTTAGTAATTTGACTGAATAAAAAGTGAAATAAAAATGCCGCATAGAATCGAACGGGCGACCTCGACTTCACTGCGGCGAGATTTTACCAATGAAGTAATGAAATTTCTAAGACCTTTCTTGAATATTGAAATACTAATTACTTCGCCTTCTGTTGCAAAAATTCAGTATAATCACACTACGGTTTAAATTTTAATTGGGTCACTTGACCTGTACAGTGTACCCAATACCATTGTACCGCCCCTGTGCGTCGGTGCCTCGGTGGTACCAATAACTTTCTTCTTAAGATGTTAGTTTCTTTCGAGTAAATTACAATTTGCATGTATGAGGTTTGGTGATTTTGATCATTTGTATTCTCATAGTTTAAAAGTCTTTATATACCCCATAATGTTTTATTTTTATTCTCATTTGCATCCAAATGACTAACGACGTTAGATATTTTTGTTAATATTTTATGAAATGACAAAATTATTTTTTCTCATGGTATCTTTTTATCTCTCTATCTCTTAACCCTTAACCCACAACCTCCACACACTCCACACTCTTTCTCTCTCTATCTCTTAACTCTTAACCAGATTCAGAACCATCGTGGAGGCGGACGACTGTGGAGGAGGTGAGGGTTGTGGTGACGGCGGGAGTGGAGGTGGTGCGGGTTTTGGTGACGCGTGACGGTGGATGCGGTGCGAGTTGTGGTGGGGCGGCGGTGGAGGCGGTGTGGGTTGTGGTGGGGGCGGCGGTGGAGGCGGTGTGGGTTGTGGTGGGGCGGCGGTGGAGGCCGTGTGGATTGTGGTGGGGGAGACGGTGTGGGTTGTGGTGGGGCGGAGGTGGAGGCGGCGCGGGTTGTGATGGGGGCGGCGACTTCCCGCCAAACCCTAAACCTAACAGAAGCCGCTGCTGACAAGATACGCCACCACCTCAGCCACCGTCAATGCCATTTTCTCAAACTCGGGGTCAAAGCTCGCGGCTGTAATGGCCTTTCCTACACCCTAAATTACGCAGGTTGGGGTTTTGAATTGATATTCAATGACATATGAGAACTTTGGTGTCTGATGTTTGGATGTGAAATGATATTGTTGATTTAGTTTTGTGGTATGTATATTGTGACAGGGAGATGTTGTTTTAATGGTGTGCAACAAGGAGGTGATGTGGACTATTCAAGAAGATCTGGTTTGGGCCTCATAAAGTTTGAGAATGCCTTAGTGTTTTGGATTCAAATGGGAACAAAAATAAATCGTTAGGGAGTATATAAAGATTTTTAAACTGTAGGAATGCAAATAATTAAAATCACCAAACCTAAAGGATGCAAATAATAATTTACTCGTTTCTTTTTAATGAAAATGTCAGAAAAAATAAAAACTATTTCTCTTTAATGATTTGAAATGGATGGAAGTTAAAGAAATTAAAATAAAAAATTTTAATAGTCTTTTTACGTTTTCTTTCAAATCGGAAAGGGGGATAAAAGTTTTATGTAATCTTTATTTTATTATTTTAATTTTTCAACATAGTATAATTAGAGCATTGATAATATAACTAGAGCATTTATGATAGATTTCTTATATATTTATGAGTGTATTTCATATATTATATGAAATGGTTGTGAGTGAATGAAATAGAAAATGTTACTGTTTATATGTATATTTTGGTAAACACCGGTCATCCTTATTAATTTTTAATGTTTTTTAAGAGTATTTATGAGTGGAGTAGTAGATAGAAAATATGAATCGAAAAAAGAGAGGAAATATTGATTATTAAGGATAAGAAAACAAATGTGAACACTAAAAATTATACATCTTTTTTCTTTTTGCACCCCCTTCGGAGCACTTAATTTTTTTTTTCTTTTTTTCCGAACTCTAAGACAATAAATTATATTTTATATTTTTATCCGTTTTCCTTCTTTCTAAAATTTTTCTCTTCTTTTCATTACTTATATAAACTCCGAAACACAGCGCTAATCTAAAATGACAGTTGTAGTGGTAAGATATTTTGTTTTGTCTCTAACTAGATACTAAAGGCTCGAATCCTAGAATTGTCAAGCGGTAGAGTTAGGGGTATCATTCGGGTTTGGGGGTTCTCGAGTCGTGTTCCTTAGGTTTTTAGAGGTAAGAAATCAACCGAATACCGAACCAAATCAACCACATTAATCGGCATTCGGATTTTGGGTTTACTCGGGTCGAGTTAATCGGTGATTTGGCTGGTCCACTTGTAAATTTAAAAATCAAAGACAACATACTTAAAAAGTGTTTCGGTTTTAATAATCGGATTTGACATTTCTTCACAATCAGATTTAGTAGTCATAGTTGAAAAAAAAACCCACCTCTAAATCCACATGTTACTCGAACATATGCTTAACACAAACAAATCATCATAACTATTATTGCTCAAACAAAAACAAAGCAATAACATGTTACTAGGTCTATAAAGCATGTTACATTTATCATATTAAGCTAGAACGTACAAAAAGTAACAAATATATATATATATATATATATATATCTATATTAAACAATACACGAGAATGGTCGAGTATGAAATCAGTATACATTGTTTGTAATCGGTTAAAATTATTTAGTATGAAAGATGGATAAATGGAGTGATCGAGTTTAAGATTTGTGTCATTGGTTTAAAATGAAGCGAATGAATGATTGATCGACTTTAAAAAAGTCAAAAACAGAAGGAATCGATTGAAATCGTAGAATATAAATATGGATCGTCAATATATGACGATATTGTATTTGGGTTAATCGGGCTACGATGATCAAGCGTAATTAAGAATCAGATTGATCGAGTTTAACCCAACCTGAATTTCTTCGCAA
The DNA here is from genome assembly GCA_024085815.1 of Flaveria linearis. Classification (NCBI taxonomy): domain Eukaryota; kingdom Viridiplantae; phylum Streptophyta; class Magnoliopsida; order Asterales; family Asteraceae; genus Flaveria; species Flaveria linearis. The sequence continues at coordinate 6,395,690 of CM044005.1, read as the reverse complement.
TTTTCTTTATTTATTTTATTCCTCTCATGGCTATGATAATAAAGTATAACTAATAATCAAATAAACTTCCTTGGTGATCCTTCCCTCATCTTTTTATCCTTTGGTCGAGTTGGTTTCTATATATTTTTATGATCCAATTGGTTTCTTCTCCACTTTTGAATTCCGATCGTCCCACTATAAATCTTGATCTTTAGTTCTGATACTAATTGTTGTAGTAACCAATTAAATCAACCTAAAAAGTATGTAAATAAACATATTTGAAGTGACATAGTTGGACTCTTTTATTTTAATTTATATTAGTGAACTCGATGAATAAAATTAAACACATAACCCTGTATTTATAATAGACAAAAACTAATCTCAATCCAATTCAAATACAATTTATATAATCAAATGGATAAACTAATAATTATCTATTACTAATAAACCGATAACTATTAATAAAATAAAACAAACTTTTTATTTCACTGATATTTTTAGTTTCTCTGGAATATAACCTTTTTTTATCAGAAACATATCAAAGTTAGATTTGATGCTGACACAATTACATTTTCTAACTCCATCAAAAATAAAATGTAAAACATTTTCTAACTACAATATTATTTCAAAGAGAAAGGAAAATGCAAGTTCCAAAACTAGTAAAAAAGGGGTGGTGACTTCTTTATCACCCACGTAGCATAGGATTAGAGTACACATGTCACTTCTCTAGCGTATATGCCATCGTATATTCATCAATTTTCCATTTTGAGTATACTGTCGATAATTTATCGTCCAATATTTCAATTGGCATACGTATTTCACACGGGTGGCTAAGGGGCTGTTTGATAATATCTGAATGATTAAGTGCTGAATCAATAAGAGGTCTGAACCATTAAATGTTGAACCATTAAGAGGTCTGAACCATTAAGAGCTAGTATATCGGTTAACTATTCAACGGCAAATGTCTGACCAATTCAGATAAGAGGTCTTAACAATTCAGCATTAGACCTCTTAACCATTCAGCATTAGTATAATGCTTAACCATTCAGAGGCAAATGTCTTAACCATTCAGACAGTTGCTCGTGAAATAAACAGTCTGAACCATTAAGTGTTGAACCGTTCAGACATCTGAACCATTAAGAGGCTGATTAAGAGGCTGCCAAACAGCCCCTAAATGCTAATACTTCTATCGTGTTTACGTTATTTGCTGAACAAACCATCGTGTTACGTTATTTGCTAAAATAATGCACTATTTAATATTTTAATGTTAAAGCAATCGACGGACTTTTTTCTCGAAAATTAAACGTTTAAATCTTGCAGTAAAAAAATTATGTAGGATTACAAGTAGATTAAGAGTCGTTTAAACAATATTTAACGTTAAAGAATAGGGTTAGGACCATTTGATAACTCACAAATATCTTTAGAATTACGAGAACTTCTATCAATACATAAAATTTCCTATGTTTTATATAAAATAATGTTTGAAATATGATATTTAGGGGTCCGTGTTGAAGTTGAAAAAGAAAACAATGAAAGAATTTGTAATTTACACATGTGTAAGTGACTAGTCATATGTATGTTATATAATTATACTATATAAATATGTGTAGCTAAATAAATTTTTTTTCAAAAACATATGTAAACATTAGTTTGATACGTTTTTATATTATTTTTATGGTTTTTAATATATATATAAACAGACACATATATGTGCAAAAAGTATAAATTTTAAAAATTATAACATATTGATATCAGTTGTCGTGATTTTAAAATATTTACTGCTTTTTACATAATACTAACTATTAAAGAATATCCAAAAGTACACGTACCACTTTTCAGTTAGCTAGTTGACTTATTAATCCAAGAAATATGTTTTTTGCAAGCTATGTCTTAGTTGTGACAGAATTACATTTTTCATTCTTTTTTTTTCCTATCTCCCAATCTGGATCCAGATATTATAATGACATGAAATGTTGAATTTTGGCATGGATACATCAAAAAGCTTTTTGTGCGTACGATGGATAACCACCCCTAAACCATTCATCCCCACTTGGGTCAATTGACCACTTCTCAACCACATATTTGTCTTGTCCCAACTGTCTGTTACAATCCTTCCTTTGAAATAAACATGATGATTAAAATTGTTGTTTTTGACTTTTGTTGGGAAATTATATGTTAGGTGTATAAATTAGCTTTAATAGTTGGTAAATGAACAATACAAATATGGACTGAGAACTTACCAATATTTAATGTTTTGTATTTTTTTTAAAGCCAAAAAGGCTATCAACAAATGACCGAATTTTTCTAATTATAAGAATTTTTATCGTCTATATTGTAATTTTGTTTTTCATATGAATTAAACTATATTTCTTGAATGGCTGGCATTTCTTTCTATTAGAACATAAAATGAGGCCGTTGAATGGGACAAGAAAAATAAATGTAATAATGTTGAATCACACCCGCACGTTACGACATGTTAACTTTCAAAATTTAGACTATAATGTAAAACGAAAAAGTTGTAATAGATGAAAAGGATAGGGGACCAAAGTTAAATGTAAAAAATTATAGGGGTTAAATTATAAAAAATGTAAAAACATTGTTATTAAAAAAGTTATGTACAACCTATATTGTTTATGGTATAACAATCAAATAAACATTAAGTTGCTATATTAAATGACAAAAATAGTTACATTTTTTAGCTATTAGAGTTCTTTTATTTTCAGTTTAACAAAAGCCAAATTATACGAAGTAAGAAATTGTTGAATTTCGGTTCTAGCACAACGAAAGCATGAATAAGAAACAGTAGCATATTAAAATTTTCCTATCAACCGAAATCTAACCCATGAATCAACTCGTCAAACAAAAACTCAAGAGAATGAATACAAAACATACCCTTGATGATTTCCTTGAAGATGAAGGTGAATAAGATTCAAGTTAGAACCTCTCTATTCGGGAAGACACCCAAAGTTCCGACCTCGAATAATACACTTTCTTGAGCACCTTATAGACTTTTGCTTCAATCCAACAAGACCTAAAATTCGTTCATTTTCTTCTGCAAATCACAACACCACAAAGCCTTGTGTGTTGTGAAAATTACGAGTAATATTTCTAGAAGAAGAACACCCAAAAGCTCCTGTATATTTCGACCTTTTGTGTGTTTTGAACAAAAGGTATGTTAGAAATATATATTGCAGTGAGAGACTTCAAAGTGTCATGTTAGCATTTATGGTTTTTGTCTTTTCTCAAGCATGCAAAAGGTTTTTCGTGTGCAGCTAGAATATGTATATATTAATTTATCAATAAACCTAATAGATAAATAAATACATACATCTAGAAAGGAAACATATAAATAATAACATTTAATTAATTACTAGTTAAATATTTAACTAATTAATTAAATAAACACAAACACATAAATATTTATTTAGACCATTAACAAAATGTCTAATTATTTAATCTCTCTATGAAAATGTATTAAACGATTACCGATCGGCCTTTGTGGGTGACCGAATAGGATAAATGGACTTTATATATATTATTCATGTCATGGGCATATCTTTAAATCATAATGTACCATGGTCAAACCTCTAGCCAACCCATGTGCATTTATCCAACAGACTCCCACTTGCACAGACATGATAATATCGGCTTGTCACAATGACATACATAGTAAAACCATTACATTAGTACGTTATACTCCTCTTAGTTTACTTACATCATTTATCCTTTTGTTCTAGATATCCTTTTAAACGCTTGACATGGTAGAATGTCAATCACAAACGTTCAAGATTACGTTTCCCGATATAGATTTGTTGTGATCAAAATAGACTGCAATCATCACGATTCAGTACTAGCATGGCCATGCATTTATTATCAGCACAAATCAACGAGGGGCCCAGAGATATCGCTTCAACCCGCTAAAGGAAGAAAGAACAGATTGTTTTGACTATATACACATCCACCACACTTCATGTCATACCCAATCCACACCCTTATGACTGGCATTTACGCAAAGTGTTAGATGCAGGTCAGAGCATGACACTAGATGTGTCAAGATCCTCATATATCTCCACTTTAGGATAAAAGTGTTGCCATCTTATAATTACTTTGTGACTTAAAACCATGAAGTAATCTCTAAGTGTGGTCACTCCAGAACCTTGACTCAATTATCAAGTTCCTCATGAATGTAGTGTTATATAAATCTATATAACTTCACTTCATAGCAGCCTTAATTCAAATCTCTCTCCAGTAGAGAATGACCGACTGTGGAAATTTATGAATTAATGTTCAATGGAGTTTAAAACATGCAAAATAGAACATAGTAATATGCAATGAAATGATCGCATCATGCGTATAATATAATCTCAATATAAAAGTCAGCAAATCAATTGCAATAAACTATTACAAAATGTTCTAAGTGTAAAATTAATGTAATTAATACAATCAAACTAAATCATCAACAATACGAATACCAATGGATCTACTATGAGCCTCATGTTTGGCTTGAGGTAGAGCTTTGGTGAATGGATCGGCCAAGTTTTCACTTGTGTCGACCCTACTTATGACAATGTCCTTATCAGCAACAACTTGACGAACATAGTGATACTTTCGGAGTATGTGCCTTGTGCGCTTTTGAGACCTCGATTCTTGAGCCAAGACAACCGCACTCACATTATCACAAAAAATTTCAATAGGATCAAGGATGGTGGAAGCTACGCCTAGATCCCCGATGAACTTCCTAATCCACATGGCCTCTTTAGCAGCCTCGCTGACCGCTATATACTCTGATTCTGTCGTCGAATCCGCAATGGTGCATTGCTTGGAGCTTCTCCAAGTGACTGCACCTCCATTTAGAGTAAACACAAACCCAGATTGCGAAGAGCAGTCATCTCTATCCGATTGGAAGCTGGCGTCTGAGTATCCTTTGACATTCAGCACGTCCTCCCCGCCATATACCAAGAACATCTCTTTAGTCCTCCTGAGATACTTTAGAATGTTCTTGACTGCTATCCAATATGCCTCGCCAAGATTTGCCTGATAACGACTAGTCATGCTTAAGGCATACGACACGTCAGGCCTAGTACATATCATGGCATACATGATCGATCCTATAGCCGAAGCATATGGGATATGACTTATTTTGGCTACTTCTCCATCAGAGGTAGGACATTGAGACTTGCTCAATGGCATGCCGGGGTTCATAGGAACGCACCCCTTCTTGGAGTCTTGCATACTAAATTTCTTTAGTATCTTATCTGTGTATGTACTTTGGCTTAGTCCAATTAGTTTCCTAGATCTATCACGGTAGATCTTTATTCCCAAAACATATGTCGCATCTCCCATGTCTTTCATGGTGAAACATTTCCCTAGCCAAGCTTTGACATCTTTCAATGTCGGGATATCGTTTCCTATGAGCAATATGTCATCGACATATAAGACAAGGAAGACTACAACGCTCCCATTGGATCTGACATACACACACGGTTCATCTTCGCTTCTAAGAAAACCAAATTCCTTGATTTTCTCATCAAAGCAAAGATTCCAACTACGAGAAGATTGCTTAAGCCCATAAATGGACTTTTGAAGCTTGCACACACTTTTAGGATACTTAAGATGTATAAACCTTCAGGTTGTGTCATGAACACATCCTCAGTTAGCTTTCCATTTAGGTCCTTAGTTAGCTTTCCATTTAGGAAAGCAGTTTTAACATCCATTTGCCATATCTTATAGTCATAAAACGCTGCTATGGCAATTAGTATTCTAATGGATTTCAACATAGCCACTGGTGAAAAGGTTTCATCGTAGTCTACACCATATCGTTGCGTGTAACCCTTAGCCACCAATCTGGCTTTGAATGTGTGTACATTCCCATCCATGTCGGTCTTCTTCTTGAAGACCCATTTACACCCAATGGTTTTAATCCCTGCTGTATGATCAACCAAGCTCTAGACTTGGTTATCGTGCATGGATTGAATCTCACTGTCAATAGCCTCCTGCCATTTTGCAGAATCAGGTCCTGTTATGGCCTCCTGATAAGAGATAGGTTCATCTGAATCTATTTGCGCCTCGTCACCCTTAGATATGTTTAAATCAAGTCTATGAGGTGCACGCCGCTCTCTATCAGACCTACGTATAGGTAGTGGCTATGTCAACTTCCTCTTCAACAACAGGTTCGTCAACCTCTGGAAGAGAACTAGGGCTACCGTCGGTTTCCATGTCGGTTGGTTCTTGAATTTCTTCAAGATCAATTGGGCTCCCACTGACTTCTTTGGATATGATGTTCCTTTCAAGGAACACTCCTCTTCGAGACACAAAGACTTTGTTCTTGGAAGGGTTGTAAAACAAATATCCAAAGGAATCGGCTGGGTAACCAACAAAGAACACCTTTTGTGATCTAGGTTCGAGCTTGTCTTGAGTCTCACGATGAACATAAGCTTCGCAACCCTAGACTCTTAAATATGACAAAGAAGCAGACTTGCCATGCCATATTTCATATGGTGTCTTGGAAACCTTCTTGGTTGGGAGGAGGTTAAGGACCCTTGCAGCAGTTTCTAAAGCATATCCCCAGAAACTGATTGGAAGCGTTGCACGACTCATCATGGATCGAACCATATCGAGTAATGTTCGATTCCTCCTCTCAGACACACCATTATGTTGAGGTGTCCTAGGAGGAGCTAATTGCGAGATAATCCCACAATCTCTTAGATGATCTGGAAACTCCTGGCTAAGATATTCACCGCCTCTATCAGAGCGAAGTATCTTAATTTTCTTGCCTAGTTGGTTCTCTACTTCATTTTGGTACGCCTTGAACACTCCAAAGTTTCAGACTTATGTTTAATAAAAAAAACATAACCATATCGACTGAGATCATTAGTAAACGTAACGCAGTATCGTTCACCATGTCTAGTAGTTGATCTAAACGGACCACACACATCAGTGTGTACCATATCCAATAGATCTTTGCCCCTTTCGCAGGTTCCTTTGAAAGGTGCTTTCGTCATTTTGCCCAATAAACAAGATTCGCAATCATCATGAGATGTAATATCAAATGATTCCAAACTACCGTCCGATTGGAGTTTGGCGATTCATTTCTTGTTTATGTGACCTAAACGACAATGCCATAGATACGATTTATCCAAACTATCTTTGGATGAACCAATGTTATTGATTGAACTATCATTTAATTTAATTGTGGTTTCTAATATACCTCTACAAGGACTAGCTTTAAAATAAAACACATTATCCTTGTAAACACAAATTGATCCATTATCAAATTTAAAATCAAAACCATCATTAAACAAAGCATTAAAAGACATAATGTTTCTTGCCATTTCGGCACTGTAGCAAACATTGTTCAAAACAATACATAAACCAGAATCAAAATAAAGTTTATATTCTCCAATCATTTCAACTGAGGCCACGTTCTTGTTCCCCATGATCAGATCAAGCTCTCCAGTCCTTAGCTTTCTACTTCTTGTGAGCCCCTGCACATTAGTACAAATGTAAGTACCACAACCTGTGTCCAATACCCATGAATTAGAAATAGAAGTATTGTTAAGTTCAATCATGAACATACCTGAAGGGTCGACGACACCTTTGGCCCGAAGCTCCTTTAGGTCTTTTAAATATACCGGACAAGTGCGCCTCCAATGTCCTATTTCCCCACAATGGAAACATTTTGCCTCTTTAGGATCTTTGGCTTGTGGGATCTTTTGAGAAGAAGTAGAGGCTATGCCCTTAGGTTTGGGTTTAGTACTAGGAGTCCTAATTTTTGCTTTACCCTTACCTTTGGGTCCATTATTCTTCTTCTTTCGGATCCCTCCTTCCTTGATGGTCAAGACACTAGAAGTAGCGGGTTTGGTTTTTGGCCATGCTAGACTCGGCGGTCTTCAACATGCCATGAAGCTCCATAATGGTTTTTTCCATGTTATTCATGTTGTAGTTCAACACGAATGAATCAAATGCACTAGTCAATGAGTTAAGGATAAAATCCGCAGCAAGCTCTTGACTAATGGGAAAACCAAGGCGCTCCAATTGGTCTGTGTACCCTTTCATTTTCAATACATGGACACTTACGCTACTGCCCGGTGCCATCTTGCAACATGCGAGAGCTTTGACGGTGTCAAATCCTTCTTGCTTTGCTTGCACTTGGAACATGTCCTTCAATTGTGTAAGCATGTCGTACGAGACAAGATTCTCCAAGCCCTTTTGGAGGTCGGGAGTCATGGTCGCTAACATTAAGCAAGCACCTCATTTGACTCGGCACGACGTTTCTCATACTCGTCTCGAGTCGCTTGTGTGGCTCTCGCATGTGGCTCATCAGGAAGGGGCCCCTCTATTATCCTGATCTTATCTTCCATTCTAAGTACAATCCTTAGGTTGCAAAGCCAGTCAATAAAGTTCAAGCCGGTAAGCTTGTCCTTTTCGAGGAGACCCTTGAGGCAAAAGGTAGAAAGAGATGAGGAAGAAGAGTCTGCGTTTGGAATAGACATCTGTTATATATAAAGTAGATTGTATTAGTTAATTTGACATAATTAATCCTTGTTAAAATAATTACCCAAGTGTTTAAAATACAATTAACAAGGTTAAGATCCACATTTCACTTGTAGCAATGTCGGGTTAGCCGCGAAACATTAACCATTAGCTATTTAGGTAGGTATACTATATTACCAATTTTATTCTTTATAAAATTCTTAAACTTTTGCGGATTCTATTGATAATCCATTATATCAATGCATGTTTAATCCCTCCTACGCTAATCCTTTCTTATGTCGGGTTCGCCGCGAAACACAAGTCTAGATTGTAAACCGTCCATGATAGCAACACGTGACATCCGGCCCAAGACTCTCGGGTATCGCGAATTTCACCCCACTCTTGCCAACACCCAATTTAAATCCGGCCCAAGACTCTCGGGTATCGCGAACTTCAATAGATTGGAGGTTCAAATGTGTGTACTACTCGTGGATAGCGTAAAGTTTACGTTTTTAAAAAAACGGGTTTTTGTTTTTGTTGAAAATTTTACACAATTTTAAAGTCATGTAAATCTCATTGCGTTTTGTTAATCTATTATAACCACACCAAATTTGATAATTAATTTTTATTGTGTTTGTTAATCCATTATAATCGAACCAATAAAGATGATTATTTTTAATTTGTTTCTAAAACATTTTCTTGTACGCATGGCAAAGACAAATATAAAACAAATAATCATCACACACACAAACATATCGGTAGTATGCCATAAATCCTATGCGTTTTCCCAATGAGCCACCACACGGAAAACAAGGTCAATCTAAGGAAATAGATAAGTAGAGCACTGGCTCCCACTAAAATCACCATCCTTATTTGAATCCCTTCTTGCTTGTGCCGTCTTTACGATTCCATCTTCATGATGCTAATCTCCATGTCTCTTTACATTTTATAAGAAATAAAATCTATACTACTTTCTACTATTACAAATACATAGAAAGAGAACGACACAATTTGTCGTTAATACAAATACATTATTAAAATAAAGGACGGCATGCAAGCCGTTTGATTAATTATTATTACATTCATCCCGAATAAATAATACACAACCAAACATTTTTCAAGGGTCATTGGCATACTACTACCGATATCAAAACAACAACTTAACATCATAAGAGTGCTTACAATTTCATGTATCCAAAGTCATAAGGGCTATCCAAGTTAATTTAAACATCAGGTAAAACATTTTAAATGAGCTTTCATCTTATGTTTTAAGCTTAGTCGTTTTGTCAAACTTCTAACCAATATTAAAAACATTATTCCATATGAGTTTGAAGTATTTTGAAGATCCAAAACTGTTCAAATCAGCCCTTTATATGGCTGAACAACATCCGTAAAATAGTCCATAAACTGAGCAAAAAAACAGTCCAAAACAGCCCTAAAATTCAGCCATGAACCGAAAAGATTTTCAGCTTTTAATAAGTTTAAATGAGCAACTTTTCACTTTCAAAATAGCCCCAAACTTAGATATGAACACATGCAAATCTAGACAACTATTTATAAGGAAAAACTAAAGTTTGAACGAGATGGCTCTGATGCCACTGTTGATTTCGGTTCTAGCACAACGGAAGCATGAATAAAGAAACAGTAGCATATTAAAATTTTTCTATCAACCGAAATCTAACCCATGAATCAACTCGTCAAACAAAAACTCAAGAGAATGAATACAAAACATACCCTTGATGATTTCCTTGAAGATGAAGGTGAATAAGATTCAAGTTATAACCTCTCTATTCGGGAAGACACCCAAAGTTCCGACCTCGAATAATACACTTTCTTGAGCACCTTATAGACTTTTGCTTCAACCCAACAAGACCTAAAATTCGCTCCTTTTCTTCTGCAAATCACAACACCACAAAGCCTTGTGTGTTGTGAAAATTACGAGCAATATTTCTAGAAGAAGAACACCCAAAAGCTCCTGTATATTTCGACCTTTTGTGTGTTTTGAACAAAAGGTATGTTAGAAATATATATTGCAGTGAGAGACTTCAAAGTGTCATGTTAGCATTTATGGTTTTTTGTCTTTTCTCAAGCATGCAAAAGGTTTTTACTGTCCCAAGACCAAATTGATCTTTTCAAAGAAAACTTTTCGTGTGCAGCTAGAATATGTATATATTAATTTATCAATAAACCTAATAGATAAATAAATACATACATCCAGAAAGGAAACACATAAATAATAACATTTAATTAATTACTAGTTAAACATTTAACTAATTAATTAAATAAACACAAACACATAAATATTTATTTAGACCATTAACAAAATGTCTAATTATTTAATCTCTCTATGAAAATGTATTAAACGATTACCGATCGGCCTTTGTGTGTGACCGAATAGGATAAATGGACTTTATATATATATTATTCATGTCATGGGCATATCTTTGAATCATAATGTATCATGGTCAAACCTCTAGCCAACCCATATGCATTTATCCAACAGAAATGACACTTTTGCTCATACTCTCCAACAACAAAGAAATCAATCAAGCCCCAAAGTGCCGTTGTTTCAGGGATCAAGTCCCTTACTCCCTTGTACATTTAAGAAACAAGCACTCGAGCATACAAACAACAAACAAATATTGCCATATATGCACAAAAATTATATATGTCAATTTGATCAATATTAGGTTTATCTATTATTTCTCATCCCATTACAAAGGCCACACTATGCCAAAAAGGATATTTTAACCACACCAAAGAAACAAAAAGACTTCAAGACAACTTGCTTTTTCCTCTCTAAACATGTTGTGCATCACATATTAGTCATTAAAACTCCTAATATTAGGTTTATACAATATTCATCATGATATACAAATAAAAACAGAAATTAAAAAGTTTTAATGACTATATTGAGACATAACATAAGTTGCCAACACCTCTAAAAATCTAAAACCAAACATAAAGTTAAATTCGGTCATCCAACAGAAACCTAACAAAACATATAACTTAAACAAAGCTAACCTAAAAACTCACCGTCACACATCTAACATTAAAACAATAACATTACATAACCAGACCAACGTTAAACCAACATCCCGACAATTCACTAGCTCAACCAACTTAACCTATCCAACCCAGATTCCAGTTAAACTAGTTAAACCATCAAACCAGCCGGTCCAATCTGGTTTTAATATTAGAGAGTTGATAACATTGTTGTAGAATATTATAGCAATCAAAAGATATACTAACCAAAAGAAAAACCGAAGTGGACCCATGTCACATGTCTGGCCCCCACAACCGATAGCGAAAAGCCTCCCACTCGTTAGGTCTCGTCCTTTGTTTATTAATTATATTATTATTATTATTATATTATTATTATTATTCAAAATATTTCCATTTTGTATTCCCGTATTTAACCCTCATCATCCTCTACTTTCATCCCCTCACGTTCCTTCCCCCAATGGGTTTACACAACCAACTCACCGACGTCTCGTCGGAATCTCTACCGGTGTTCCTCATCTCCGTCGTCGCCACCGCCGTCTGCTACCTCCGATCACTAATCATCACCTTCCTTCACTCCCTAGGGATCTCTCGCTACCGATCAGACAACGTCGACGACGTCGTCTTGTTCGACGCCGTTGGCTCCGGTTTGGCCGGAATCATCCTCCTCGCCGATCAGCTCAATCTGAACCGCGTGTTTTCCTACAAGTACAGCCTCTGCGCCGAAGGTCCGGATCCGGTGAACTCCGATTGCGTCGTGTGTTTGAACACGTTAGCCGACGGTGAACAGGTGCGTAAGTTAGCGTGCCATCATGTGTTCCATAAGGAGTGCTTTGACGGATGGCTTGATCACCTCACTTCAAATGTCCGTTGTGTCGGTCGCCGTTGGTCTCCGATGAGCGCGTGGAGATGACTCGCCGGCGATTGGCGGATGACGTCATGGACTGGTTCTCCTTCAGATGAAGATGATGAAGATGATGAAGATGATGATGATAAGGTGTTTGATGAGAAGTTGTTTCTTCCAGTTTGGAAATAGTTGATTCCAGAAATCAAAGCTGTGGTACACATGTACTTCAGCGTTGGGAAGGTGTATCTTGCTCTGGATTAGAGGATTCGTGCTCTGGCCATGTCTGTTTGTTTTTTATCCGTTTCTAGGGTTTTAATCCATCTTGTGGGATGGTTTTTTACTGGAAACGGTTGATGGCAATTTTGGCATTTAGAGTTCTTACTTCTTTTTTAAACTTAGGTGTTTTGGTCCTTTTGGATACTTTGTTACTCAAATGCATGAATAAATGGAGTTGTTAACACCTTTCCTGTTGTTTGACATATTAGACGAATGGCTGAAAATGGTGCAGAAATCTGTATTTGGTTAATTGGTTTCACGTTAATATTTATTTATTTTTAAGGGGAATTCTGCGCACACCGTTCTTTTCTGGGCTAAACCGATTCAAACGGTCACGGTTAGGGCTCCCCGTGACTGTTCAGTCGGTGTGAGATCTAACTGTCACGGTTAGGCCTCACCGTGACAGTTAGAGCCCAGACTAATCTGGGGATCCGTTGCAATAATTGGGTATGTAATTAGTGGGGAATTGATTAGGTTTTGGGGGCTATATGTCACGGTTTGGTCAAATCGTGACATATTGCATATATTTTCTATAATTTTTTTAATCATAACAGTTTGTTTTTATTTTAATTTTATCACACGTTTAACCTAATCTTAACTCACAAGTTTGTGTTTTGTGTTTATTAATAATTTATCATATTACAAGTATTTATTTATTATTAATGTGACGATTTTATGTTTAATTTGTTTACGAGTTTGTAAAAATCGGTTGTCATTATACAGACATATTATATATATTTTCTAAATTTGAGTAATCATACTAGTTTGTTTTTATTTTTATTTTATCACACGGTTACCCAATCGTAACATACGAGTTTGTGTTTTTTGTTTATTATTAATTTATCATATTACAAGTAATTTTTGTGTTTAATTATTTATTAAACAAGTTGGTTGTTGTTTTATCACATGGTTAACCTAATCGTAAAAATCAGTTGTTATCAAACATATGCAATTAACATTATCAACATTACAAATATAAACAAACAAACAAAGAAACACAACCAAATAAACACAACCAATATACAAGCCATCATAACTGAATCTGCATATATATATACAACGAGTTTTTACATACAAAAAAATAAAATACAAATAAAATACCTATCTAATCCGTCATCTCTGGATCACCGCCCTGACCAGACCCGCCCGCGCCAGATGGGTCAACACCGTCATGGCCTAACCGCATCGGTGGCTGTGACAACAACGGCGTACCGGAGGCGGCATAGTCGGCGACCATGTGCTGGATGACCTAGTCCAGCATATCCTCCAGCCTCGTGACCCTGGCTCGCGTGTCCTGAAGCATATCTATAACGTAAGCAGGCAGTCGCACGGCATGGTACACGCGCTGAGGATGCTGGGGCGGGTCCTGGTCGTGTGGCGGAGGAATGGGTTGATCCTCCCCGCCACCAAGCGGCTCGTGGGCCGCCTGAACATGGACCTCAGCCCCCGCCAACTTGAGTGGGTCCACCAACGGCTCGGCACCCATGCCACTAGCTCATGGTATCTACTGAGCAGGTGCCACGTGCCGTCGGGGAACCTCCGAACGATCCTCATCCTAGTGGCGGTGGTCCGGCCAGCCATGCGCACAGGAGTCGGAAGTAGCGGGAGCTGAGACATGGCATGCGCGTACCCCGGGCCCCGAGCGATCCGGGAAACGATGTTCCCGTCCACCGACGCCCCTCGCGACTGCCTGTGATAATAACTAGCAAAATAATCAGCAAGTGCATGCGCGAGGTGGCAGTGTCGGTGTGTTAGTACACACCGAAGAAAGAAAAGGTCGGCGGCGTTGACCCTGTCGGTCCCCGCCCCACGACCAGCGACGGACGTGGCGATCAGTCGGTGAATGTATCTATACAGAGGGTCTCGTATATGAGAGGACCTCGTATGGCCACCGTACGGTCCATCGCCGATCGCAGGCCACCAGACCTGATCCGAGTCGTCGGCCCCACGAATCAAGGCCGTGGTATACATCGGCTGTCGGACCTCCACCTCCGTATAGAGGCCGCTGACGACAGCGAACCGTCTAAGTGAAATGCGGTGGAGGGACCCGAACAACCGGAAAGCAACCTCCGCGGGCGCACGACCATCCGCTATGTCGTCCTCGTCTAGCTCCGCAAGTCCCTGCTCACGGGGACGGAATGTGAAGCTGCAGTAGAACTCCACGGTGAGCTCTCGATGGGCAGGGTCGCCCATCCTGAACATCTGCTCCCACGGCCGTCCTCGCCGATGATCTCAAAAAATCGGTCGCGCTCTCCAACGAGCTGTACAAACTCCTCTGACAAGACGGTCCCCGCTGCTGGCGCTCGTCCTCTCAGGGTCCTGAACCACTCGTACGGTGTAGTCCCCTGCTCGAACTGCAGCGTCGGGCAGTCATCAATCCCGGGATAAAAGCATCGTCGGCATCCATCTCTGCGAAAAATACGTATTTATCATTATTTACAATGTTTATAAAATTAATGGTTGACGGTTAATTATTATTATTATATTATTGGTATTATTATTAATATTTTTATTATTACTACTACTACTATTATTATTATTATTATTATTATTTATTATTATTATTACTATTATTATTATTACTATTATTATTATTTCTGTTATTACTATTACTATTATTATTATTATGTATACTATTATTATTATTGGTATTATTATTACTATTACTATTATATTATTGGTATTATTATTACTATTACTATTATTATTATTCCTATTATTATTATTATTTCTATTAGTATTATTACTACTATTATTATTATTACTATTATTATTACTATTATTATTGTTATTGTTATTATTATTATTATTATTATTATTATTATTATTATTATTATTATTATTATTATTGTTAATATTATTATTACTATTATTATTATTAGTTTTATTATTATTATTATTAATATTATTATTACTATTATTATTATTATTGTTTCTATTATTACTATTACTATTATTATTATTATTATTATTATTACTATTATTATTATTACTATTACTTATTATTATTATTATTATTACTATTATTATTTGTTTATTATTTTTATTATTACTATTATTACTATTATTACTATTATTACTATTATTATTTCTCCTCCTCCTCCTCCTCCTCCTCCTCCTCCTCCTCCTCCTCCTCCTCCTCCTCCTCCTCCCCTCCTCCTCCCCCTCCTCCTCCCCCTCCCTCCTCCTCCCCTCCTCCCCCTCCTCCTTCCCCCCCCTCCCCCCCTCCTCCTCCCCCTCCCCCCCCCCCTCCCCCCCTCCTCCTCCCCCCTCCCCCCTCCTCCCCCCCCCTCCCCCCCCCCCCTCCCCTCCTCCCCCCCTCCCCCCTCCCCCCCCCCCCCTCCGCCCCCTCCCCCCTCCGCCCCCCTCCCCCCCCTCCCGCCCTCCCCCCCCCTCCTCCCCCTCCCCCCCTCCCCCCCCTCCCCGCCCCCTCCCCCCCTCCCCCCCTCCCCCCTCCCCCCCTCCGCCCCCTCCCCCCCCCCTCCGCCCCCACCCTCCCCCCACCCCGCCCCCTCCCCCCCTCCCCCCCCTCCCCCCCCCCCCCCCCCCTCCCCCCCCCCCCTCCCCCCCCCTCCCCCTCCCCCCCCCCCTCCCCCCCCCCCCCCCCCCCCCCTCCCCCCCCCCCCTCCCCCCCCTCCCCCTCCTCCCCCCTCCCCCCTCCCCCCCCTCCCCCCCTCCCCCCTCCTCCCCCTCCTCCCCCCCCCTCCTCCCCTCCTCCCTCCTCCCCCTCCTCCCCCCCTCCTCCCCCTCCTCCCCCTCCCCCCCCTCCCCCCCCCTCCCCCTCCTCCCCCTCCTCCCCCCCTCCCCCTCCTCCCCCTCCTCATCCCCCTCATCCCCCTCCTCCCCCCCCCCTCCCCCCCCCCCTCATCCCCCCCCATCCCCCCATCCTCATCATCCCCTCATCATCCTCATCCCCCTCCTCATCCCCCTCCTCATCCCCCCCTCATCCCCCCCTCATCCCCCCCCCTCATCCCCCCCCTCTCCCCCCTCCCTCCCTCCCCTCTCCCTCCCCTCCTCCTCCCCCCTCCTCTCCCCCTCCTCCTCCCCCCCTCCCCCCCCTCCTCCCCTCCCCCTCCCCCCCCCCCCTCCCCCCCCCTCCCCCTCCCCTCCCCCCCCCCCCCCTCCCCCCCTCCCCCCTCCCCCTCCCCCCTCCTCCCCCTCCTCCCCCTCCTCCCCCCCTCCTCCCCCCCCCCCCCTCCCCCTCCTCCCCCCTCCTCCCTCCCCTCCTCCCCCCCTCCCCCCCTCCTCCCCCCTCCTCCCCCTCCCTCCTCCCCTCCTCCTCCCCCCCCCCCTCCCCCTCCCCCCCCCTCCCCCCCCCCCCCCCCTCCCCCCCCCTCCTCCCCCCCTCACTGTTCGCCCAAACCGTGACCTTTTGCCTTATTTTTTAAAATTTTGCTAAGTAAATATTTTTATAAAAAATACCTCCATGAACAGGTGGTAGTGGGTTTCGAACCTTAGTAGTTGCATTCGTTCGTGTTTCATACACGAACTCTTTAGATTGTAGCAGGTTTTCAAGTTCCTGCATTGATGTCATGCCTTTTCTCCCCTCAGCCCTAAACTTCGACGTCAGATTGTATATGTCTTGAACAACACAGACGCTGTGGGGAAAGTGCTCTCTTACGGCTGAATGGATATGTCGTGGCCGCACGTGCTACCTGTGTAACTTCTCGACAAGATCAATTTCTTCGGCGGTCATCTTCCTAAGATGCGCGTGGCCCTCCTCGTACACAACAGGATCGTGGTTGTGCGTCTCGTTTCTCACCTCTAACATCCAACTGTCACCCTTTCCTACGTACTTCCCTACGAGTTTAAAGGGACATCCTTTCTTTATGCTCCCAGTACGCCTACTTGTGCCAGTGAATTTAGGTTCACCACTACGATTGCATAATAGTTCAACATCCTTTTTTCGTGACCGACCCACCACAATGACGCACTCATGCTCGCGTCCTCTCATTTTAACCCACTTCTCCAAGTCCTCACGACACGTATAGGTCGGTGTCATATATGACAAGTGGGTAGGTCCCTGACTGCTGCACCGACAGCTATACTCGGCGTATGGGTCCATACGCAACGTATAGCTGTCGGTGCAGCAGTCGGGGACCTACACACTTGTCATGTACGACCCCGACCTATACGTGGCGTATGGACCTATACGCCCCGTATAGGTCTACTGATATGACGTGGAATGTCAGACAGTAATTGCGTATTAATGGTCGATACCTATACACCGGCATGGGCCGCGTATGGACCCATACGCGACGTATAAACGGGTGTCGATTTAAAAAAGTGGGTGTCTATTTATTAGGACCCTTTTTTAAATGTAACCGTCCTATATATTAATGACTGTTTAGGATCAATCAATCAAAATCAATAACCAACAATTAAAAATGGGTCCTAATGGGGACCCCGCTGGGTTTTTTAGGGGTAGGCCGGACCAAAAGGTCACTGTTAGGGCTAAAGGTCACGTTTTGGTACCTAACCGTGACCGCAAGGTCTTGCGGTCACGGTTTCTGTGTCTGTCTTCCGACACCTCGTGACAACAAAACGACAAATGGCCTGATAAAGTTGAAAACCGGTCACCAAACCGTCACGGTTTGACCTAACCGTGACCTCTAAGGTACGAGGTTCAGTTTTAAGGTACGAGGTAGACTGTGATGTTGACAAAAGAGCCGGGATTCGTGCTTCGAACCGTCATGTGGAGGCCAAACCGTGACCTCTTGTGCACCAGATTTTCATCATAAATACCTTTGAGCTTTCACCCTTTGTCCAACGGAAACACTCGAGATTTTTTCATCATAAATAACTTTGAGCTTTCATTCATCCAACACTCGAGATTTTCAGCCTTCGTCATTCCAAAAACACGTTAATTCGAAAACAATGTCGGTTCGGGAGATCATTATCAAAAGCCGAAGCTTCCAGATTTGAATGAGGTGCCACATATCGAAGATTCAAACCAGGTTGAAGTAGTATATGTTTTATTATAACTTATTATTTGAAATATCTAACCATTATCTTTTTCAGGAATATTACGTATACGGGAGTCACCCTCCGTGGGGGGAGGAGGAAACCAACCCGTCAAACACATTTGCTCAAGAGGCGTACAACTCTTTATTTGGACCGACATGGGACGGTGAACGGTACAGATATCCCCTTGCAATTCTTATGGGCATGCCCCGAACACGTACCACTCACAAACAGAGCTGGATTACGGACATCCCCCGTACCAATCAGAACTAGAAATTACACATGTGTCGGATACTTTTAATGGGAATGACACAAATGAGAGTGACGGTTCGGTTCACCTTAAAGAAAACCATGGGGACACCGCGGAGAATGATGTGGATGAGGATCGGATAAGAAAGGCTACGGTTTCTTATAAAACCGATAAAGTATATAAAGGGAGGCAACGCATTCTCAAATTCGAATTCTCAAATACTTTTTCGTTATGTATAGGTCCCTTTTTCGTTGTGTAAACGTTCGAATTCTCAATTCGTTCAATTGTGATTGATGGTTCGATTCAAGATCGCAAGAAATTTGGGTTATGTGGTTCAACATTTTCTTCTCGCAAATAATTTACTCGGTAATATTATATATTCTTACTTCAGTAAGTATTTACATACATATATACATATATCTGAATTGGATACTTAAGAATCGTTTCAACTGACTCGGGTTCCATTGGTGTTTGTCGGTTACGGTAACTAAATAATTTTCAAGATTTTCATCGTAACCGACTGATACCGTGGAACCCGAGTTAGTTGAAATGATTATTAAGTAATCAAGACATTTATGTGTACGTAAGTATGTATATAAATGAAATAAGAGTTATAGTTTACCTAAACATTATTTTGAAGAAATAGTTACCCCACGTAACCCTATTTTCTTTCCAAGTCATGCGCGTAAACAGTGCTCATTCGCCTGAACAAAGGTCGTGCACCTGAACAAAGGTTAAGCCTTGGGCGCATGAGCACTATACGTGGCGTATGGGCCCATACGCCACATAGAGTGCTCATGCGCCTAAGCCTTGGGCGCATGAGCACTATACGTGGCGTATGGGTCCATACGCCACGTATAGTGCTCTTGCGCCCAATACTTGTCCCACCTATACGTGACTTATGGACCCGTACGCCACGTATAGTTGTCAGATGTACTTTTTAAAGTGTTTTGTACCATGTACGATTACAGGCTACGTATGGGCTCATACGGGGCAAACGTGGCAAGCCTATACGTAGCGTATAGCCCCATATGCTGCGTATAGGTGTCATACGCAAGCCTATACATGGCGTATGGGCCCATACGCTACGTATAGTTGTCAGACGTCCTTTAAAGTGTTTTTGTACCATGTACGAATATACGCAGCGTATGGTGCCATACGTGGAAGACGTGGCACGCCTATACGTGGCATATAGTGCCATACGCAAGCCTATACGTGGCGTATGGACCCATACGCCACGTATAAGTGATTTCAAATATGACGGGACACAAGATTCGTTTTCAACTATATAAGAACGCTTTCGATAACACTTTCAATAAAGCTTTCGATCTCTGTAAATCTCAAACGTATTTTTCTCTCAAAATATCACACTTTTTATTCGTTCGGTATGTCGTTTTGGGACGGTAACTATTTGTTTGGTGAATATTCAAATGAATATTCAAGCGTTTCGTACGTGGCGGATAGTAATCAGGATGATTCGTACGTTCAATCTTCTTACGAGACAGGACTGCCAGATTTAAACCAATCGTATGTTCCCGATAATAAAGTTGAGTTTTGACAAGAGTCAACTTACGACACGCAACAAAATAATATACTCTCGAGTGATGAAAAACAAACGACGAAAGTATCGTTTGAAACGTCTCAAAATTTTTTATCTCTCGATGAGCTAGTCTGTTAGGCTGTTAATAGAGGACGTGATAATGGTTACGTTATTATTACACGAAGATCAAAGAAAAAAGAAGGTCAGGTCGTAAAGGTATGGCTTATCTGTGATCGTGCTGGCGAACACAAAAGTAAAGCAACAGTTAGACGATCTGGTAGCTAAAAAATCGGATGTCCTTTTAAATTAGTAGGGATATACGACAACAAACGTCATTCGTGGAAATTAGAGGTGCGAAGTGACGAACATAACCATGATCCCACTCAACATATGGAGGGGCATCCTTTTGTAAGAAGG
Source organism: Flaveria linearis (assembly GCA_024085815.1). NCBI lineage: Eukaryota > Viridiplantae > Streptophyta > Magnoliopsida > Asterales > Asteraceae > Flaveria > Flaveria linearis. The sequence continues at coordinate 6,374,942 of CM044005.1, read as the reverse complement.
TTTTCTCAAAACGAATACAATTTGGTAGAGCAACTTACTGATCAGAACATGGAGCCTCGTAGCATCTTATCAGCTATAAAAAAGCAAAATCCTAATAACGTATCAATAACCAGAGACGTATACAACGCTCAATATAAGATAAGAAGTGAAAGAAAAGTCGGTGAAACACCAATGCAAGTCTTAGAAAACCTTTTATCTTTTAAAAGGTACGTTTATTACACCCGAGAAGATCCCGATACAAATGTCGTAGAAGATATATTTTTTTGTCATCCTAAATCATACGTCACTTGGCGTGCATTTCCGCACGTGCTGATGATAGACGCTACATATAAAACAAACATGTACAAACTTCCGTTTGTTCAGATTGTTGGTGTGACCTCCACACACAAGACATTTTGTGTTGCTCATGCGTTTATTAGCAAAGAACTGGAAGATAATTTTGAATGGGTGCTTAATAGATTGAAAGATACGTTAAACAAGTGTATGGAGTCGCGCGTCATAATAACAGACAGAGATCTCGCTTTAATGAACACATGTGTTAAAGTGTTTCCGAATGTTTCAAAGTATTTATGCAGGTGGCATATTAATGAAAATATCACGAAACACTGTAAAGCAAGTTTTACGAAAGATGACTGGAGAAAGTTTAAATATGCATGGGCACGTTTGTGTGAGTCTCCCACGGCGGAGATTTACGAGTATAGCTATAACCTTCTTTACAAACGACTAGTTGAAGCGAATCGAGAAAGTAAGTTTTTCATTACATACATACATACCATACTGTTTAATATATAATTTAATTATGTTTTATTATATTTTCAGAAGTATTATCATATATAAACAAAAACTGGTTAGAGAGTTACAAAGAAATGTTTGTATCAGCCTGGACTAACTCGAACCGCAATTTTGGCCAACACACAACAAATAGGGTGGAGAGTCAGCATGTAAATTTAAAAAGATATATTAAATCAACAAATAGCTCACTGGATAGACTTGTGGAGTTTGTAGATTAATTAGTGAACGCACAAGAGGTAAATTTAAAAGAAAGCTTTGAAACAAACAAAATTAAAATCATGAATCATCATAAACTTCTGCTATTTGATTACCTACGAGGCAAGATTTCACACAAAGCTCCTGATTTATTAGTTGCCGAAAACATTAAATTGCATGTCATGCGCTCTGCAAATGCAACATGTGATTGTCATCTTTTCAATAGTTGTGGCTTACCTTGTGCTTGTCGGCTGGAAAAATATAAACATTCTGGTAATAGCCGCTCCATCATTATCATTTTTCTGTTACAGTAACAAATTATATATTAATTTATACTTTATAATGCAGGCACTAAAATTCCATTAGATGCAATTGACGTATTTTGGACGAAGCTTGATAAAATTAAACCATCATATATGGTGGATGAAAAAGTTGATGTTGAAGAAGAAATGGAACGCATGAAACAACAAATAATGACACAACCCACCGTTGTAAAATTTAGTTTGGTGGAAAAAATAAAAAAATTGTGTATCCATGGAAAAATAACAAAAAAGCGCCTGTTGTTCAAACAGATATTCGTAGTCGTCCAACGTTAAAGGTTCAACAACAAAAGTATGACACTCAACAAAGTACGTGCGGCATGCCGAGACATAGCTCGTTTATTGCATCTCACATTACCGGAAGAACAACTTCAGCTGTAAAGCCTCAGAAGCCTGCCATGCAACATAGTCGTTCAACGTCTTCTAAAGTATCACAGGGTACTAATGAATTTTCATCGATTGTCGGAGATCGTCAATTAAACAATATAAACAGGTTAAAAAATTGGATTACATCAATCTTTAATCAGTATATTTCACGTATACGAGATGTCCGACCCGATGGGAATTGTGGTTTTCGATCTATAGCTTTAGGATTAGGGTTTGACGAAAATAAGTAGATGTATGTGCGGATACAACTTTTAGAAGAGTTGGACATACATGAATTGGAGTACAGAGAAGTTTTCGATACTTTGTACCCCGGACAGTATAACGAATTACGTCACACCATCGATTGGCAAAGTGTGGAACCTGCACCAGAGGAACATTGGATGATAGTGTCGTATACGGGAATAGTGGTTGCTCAAAAGTTTGGGGTTATTCTTCATTTATTAAGCAATAATGGTTGTCAAACATTTTTTCGATTATGGGCTGATCCGAAAACTGTCATGCCTCGTCATGTCGTGTCTATTGTTCATGTCAACAATAATCATTTCGTCCACGTTAAGTTAGAAGGAGATTATCCGATGCCAACATTAAGTAATCTTTGGATTCTTAACCGAAGCGTACGTGCTGCAGAATGGGAGATTTTGTATAGGATTCGTATCTCGGAATACAACGCAATAATAGATAATAACCGAGAAGCCCCAGCTTATATAAATTTATTTTAATTCATAATTTGTAATATGCGAATTATATATTTTAATTTTAATTTTATTATTGTATTCGTATTATTTAATATTAAAATGTTCAAATAATTTTAATTCAAATTTTTAGAAAATAAAATAAAAAAATCAAAATTCAAAATATATATATATATATATATATATATATATATATTAAAACTCAAAAAATTAAAAAATATATATAAGCTATACGCCGCGTATGGACCCATACGCGGCGTATAGCTCTTCGGGACCACTATATCTTTTAACCTTTCTCGCTTTAACACACACTTTCAAAAAAAAACTCTCTCGTATAGGCCGATACTACACGTATTGTATATCGATTTTTCTACATCCAGGTATGTATTATTGTTCCTACATCATTATTATGTTAATCGTTCACTGATTTAAACGTTAAAGTAGTGTTTTATGCGTTATAATGAGTGATTTAAAAACTGGTACTATGAACTATACGCCACTTTAGCCCCGCGTATAGAGCTATACGCAGCGTATAGTTCGTTACTTGAGGAAGAAGACCTATACGTGGGTACCCTATACGTGGCGTATAGCTCTATACGCGGTGTATAGGGGGGTGACCATACGTGGCTTATGACCCATACGTGGGTACCCTATACGCGGCGTATAGCTCTATACGCGGCGTATACGGGGGTGACCATACGTGGCTTATGACCCGTACGTGGGTACCCTATACGTGGCGTATAGCTGTATACGCGGCGTATAGGGGGGTTGACCTATACATGGCTTATGACCCATACGTGGGAACCCTATACGCGACGTATAGCTCTATACGCGGCGTATAGGGGGTTGACCTATATGTTGCTTTTGACCCATACGTGGGTTTAAACTGTTACATTTATATATATTTCTTTTCTTATGCAGATATGTCTTCCGATTCAGATGTTGAGGCTGACGTTGTTGACGTTATTGCTGATCGTCCTTGGCTACAGTTTGAGCCCAGTTCCATTGAGCACGCTAAGTGCTCAAAATTTATACGTATGAAGATCGGTCATCAAAAGGCCGTCGATTGGGAGGTTATGGCCGAGCTCGGAGAGCGCGATAGACTTGATGCTATTATCGGAGACGATACGCCATGGAGTCGTCTATTTGAAATCGCGTTTTTACCGTCTTACCGTGAGCTGACTGTGGAGTTTTTATCCACCTTTACTTATATTCGTCCTGATGAGATGGAGGAGGACGATTAGCGATCCAAGATTTCGTTTATGCTTTGTGGACATGCACATCAGATGGGATTGAGCAGTTTGCCGTTCTCTCGGGACTTTATTTTGAGCCAGAGACTGTTACCCCTCTATTCACCGAGGGTATTACTGAATGGAGGAGAGTCGATTGAGAGAGTGGTGGCCTCAGATTACCGGAGGTCCGTTTCAGAGGACTAAGGGCAGGGTCACTGGCATTAGAGATCCTCTCATTCGTTACATGCATCCTATGATCGCCACATCCATCACGGGACGTGGCAAGATTTGAGAGTGGTGTACCATTCCCGACTTATTTTACTTATACTATTTGCTTACGGGGACCAGGTGCAACCTGGCAAGATGTTTGGCGGAGTATTTTGCTTCGTATTATCATCGCCAGGAGCGAGGAGCGGTGTACGGCGGCGCGTACATCACGGTGATTGCCCGAGATTTAGGTTATCTTCCTCGGCATCTTGCTGACGTATCTCCGCCGATCGAGCCGGTCAGATTAGGTCGTCGTATGCAATTCGACATGCGTATTATACGCCAGTTTTCGGGTGGCATACGATTCTCTCTTCGACCCAGGGAGATCTGGTAGCCAGCACCTGTTCAGCAACTCGGCATTGACGATCCACAGCAGCAGCAAGGGCATATTCCGCATGATCAGCCACCACCCGACGAGCAGCCACATGATCAGCCGCCAGTACATCAGCCACCACCTCAGCCACAGTTCCCTCGACATATTTATAGAGATTTGAGGCTGCCTGCACGTATGGAGACATTTATGTAGGACATTTCTACGAGTTTACGACAGTAGAGTCGTCGGCTTGATCGAGTTGAGGATCTTATGGAGTGGCACGTTCAGCTAGAGATTGCGCGAGCACGTGCTGCTGGTATTGATCCTCCGGAGTTGCCACCGCCTCGACATTACCCAGACTCGTCGTAGTTTTTATAGCATTGTAATTTTTATTTTGTTATGTATTTTAAAAACTTTGTTATTTATATTATCAGTTTATGTTTATCTTATATGTTTATTATCAGTTTATCTTTATTTTACATGTTTTATTAGTTAATTAATATTTAAAATGTTCGGTTAATGAGTTATAAAATATAACTTATACGCAAAATTTATACGCAAAAATCTTTAGAAAAATATATGTTAAAATAACACAAAAAATAAACACCATAACCTATACGTCGCGTATGGGTCCATACGCGGAGTATAGGTTGTTTAAACATCTTAGCCAAGAGCCCAAGACAAAAAAAATTGTAGCCTATACGCCGCGTATGGTGCCATACGCGACGTATAGCCCTGCGTCTGACAGACTTGTCTGACGAACTGTCAGGGAATGTTTGTATTCCCTATACGCTGCGTATGAGTCCATACGCCGCGTATAGGGTATAAAATGTCAACCCAACAACCCACCCTATACGCCGCGTATGGACCCATATACGGCGTATAGGGTGCAGGGGTGTTGATTTAAAATATGAGGGTGTCTAAATTAACTACTAAGGGTGGGGAGAGCGCTCCTGTTATGAGTCCATGGTGTAGGTTGGCGCTGACTCCGAGCGGCACCACCGCCGCCGGCTCCCTCTACGCCAAATTTCCCAATCTTATGGCACATACTCGTCGTGACTAACTCCCCATGTTATCATTGTAACTTCAAATTTGAGGTACGGTGTGAGTGACCCTTTTAAAATTTTATGTGTTTGGATAATGTGATATGATAAAATATGATTAGTGGATATATGATTTTGTGTAAAGGGAAAATTACCAGATTGGTCATTTAACCAATCTGGTTTTGAATAATGGCCTTTGACTATCAATATAACTAAAATAACCAAACCAATCACAAAAGGACAAGTGGCTGAATATCACCTAGCAGCGATACAAACGCATGATGTATCGCCTACCAGCGATACAACCCCATGATGTATCGCCAAGAAAAAAAAAGGATAACATCGCTGTCGAGCGATACAAACCCATGATGTATCGCCTGAATAAAGTACAAAGGCGATATGTACCCATGATATATCGCCTCCGTCTCGCCTAATATGGATTGGTATCGCCTAATATGGGGGCGAGACGGGGCGCCGACGTCTCGCTTGGATCGGGTGGGCCTTCTTTCGCATGGGCCTCCCTTGAGCCCAAAAAACACCTAATATACTATATTAAGTATGGGCTTCCTTCGACTGGGCTTTCATTCGGCTGGGCTTCCTTCGACTGGGCTTTCTTGCGTTGGGCTTTGAAGATTTCGGGCTGTTTGTTGAGCCCACCCAAAAAGCATAAATTTACAATTAATATATTCTATCTACCATAATTAATGTAATAATACTATATATAATATGCTAACACTTAAAAATTTGTAACACAATTTCATCAATCTTATTTCACACACATTTACAATTTCAACCATGTTTGTTAACATTGTCGTATGCAGCGGTGGAAAATGGAAGTTTAATAAAAACATCGAAGAGTATGTTACTATAAGAGTTCGGTGCAATCGACAGGCTATCTCTTTACCGGTCAATATTACATTTGAAGAATTAAATAATCTTGTTTTTAGTATATTTGGTTTTAAAAAACGTATAAGATTACGTTATAAAATGTCTACGTACACTCATTCAATTGACATATTGAATGATAATGATTGTTTATTTTTTATAAATCTTGTTATTAATGATCCAAATCATATTTTTACCTTATAAAAGAAAATAATGATTTAGAAAAAGAAAATTTTGATTTACATGATATTTTTGAAAAGAAGAAATTTTCTCCCGTTGTGGATGAAGATTATGAGTTTAAAATTTCAGTTGCAAATTATTGTACATTGCCTGAGTCTTTGCCCGATCCCACAGATAATGAACTTAAAAATTATAAGTCATCATCTTCAAATGTAAAAGAAGGTCAATGTTTTAACACTAAAGACGATCTGCGGCTGGAACTAGGTAAAATGTGTGTTAATTATTGTTTTGAGTTAAAAGTCGAGCGATCGTAAAAAAAAAGATTTGAAGCATCATGTCGAAACAAAGAATGCAGTTGGCGTATCAGAGCATGTGCGTTTGAAAGTTCAAATATTTTTCAAGTTAGGTATTTTAACGATATTCATACTTGTTCGAGAACGCAGACTTATCCCAATATTCGTCAAGCTAACAAAAAGGTTGTTGGTCACATTATTAAAGATCAACTTAAAGACAGCGGATGAATATATCGTGGTAAAGAAATTATGAATGATTTTAGGTTAAATTATAAAATTGATTTATCTTATCAACAATCTTAGAGGGGAAAAATTATGCTCTTCAACTTTTAAATGGGTCACCCGAGAAATCATTTGAAGATCTTCCTGTTTATTGTTATAATTTAAAGAAGGCGAACCCCGGAACTCTAACGCACATTGCAACCGATGAAAGTGGACGTTTTGAAATGTTTTTTGTGGCTATTGGTGCTGCGGTAAAAATTTTTGTTATCTTATATATATTTCAAAATTATTATATAATATTATTAACTATGTTAATTTACTTGTTTTTATTTAGATTTGCAGTTTTGTGAGAAATTTACGGCCTTTTATTGTCATAAACGGTGCACATTTAAAAGGTAAATATTTTTGTTATCTTATATATATTTCAAAATTTTTATATAATATTATTAACTATGTTAATTTACTTGTTTTTATTTATATTCACAATTTTGTGTAACATGGCTAATGTTTGGTTTTCGAAAGACGTTTATAAGACAACTTATGAAGAGACCATAAATCCTTTACCAGGTCGATCAGAATGGGAAGTCCCTTCAAATTTGGTGCCTCTTAAGCCACCATTAATAAACAAGAGACAAGCAGGAAGGCCACGTGAGAACAAACTTATACCCTTCCGCGGTGAAGAAGTTACACCTACATTTAGTAGATGTAAGACAGAAAGACACCATCGTGACCAATGTAAAACCGCAACCTCTTCACAAGCAACAACAAGATCAACAGGACGTGGATTCAGCAATCGTAATAATCCAAACGCTTATGTCACTCCTTAGAGTTTTTCTGATTATGTACGTGATACAACTGGTGAAGTTTCACAAAAATGGGAGTTTGATTTAAACCATCCTTAATAAAAAGTGTATTTTGTTTAGTGGTTATTGTACTCTTTAAAACATATTAATATATTTTCTATGGTGTGTTTATATTTAATTAAATTATTGATAATTATCTCATATATAATAATTCATATATAATAATTCATAGCAAAGTTTTTAACTAATAAATATAAAAAATCTTCCATGAAAATTAAAACTACACATTCAAGAAATAAATAGATTAATACAAGAAATCTTCCGTGTAAAATACAAGAAATCTTCTTGTGGAAAATACAAGAAATCTTCCATGTAAAATACAAGAATCATAACCCGAATGTCATAATTTTCCGTGGAAAATACAAGAAATTTTCTGTGGAAAATACAAGAAATCCTCCGTGGAAAATAAAACCACAAATTTTCCGTGATAATTTTCTTCTTCAAATACTTTGTAGACATATAATGCACATATGAATCATAACCCGGATGTCATAATTTTAGAGCGAATCGAAGAGGAAAATTATTTTTCATGTTTTTTAATCAGTATTATGTAGATAAAAAATAAATTCATTTTGAAAAAACAAAGTTTAAACATGAATTCATTTTAAAAAAATAAAGTTTAAAATGAATTCTTCTTCAAATCCTTTCTAGACATGTCTTTATTTTTTAAGTCGGAGTTTTGAAAAAAGATGAATTCATTTTGAAGAAAACAAAGTTTAAACAAGTATTTATATTACTTTTTTGAATATACAAAAAAAAATTAAAATTGAATTTGTAAACGTTAATCGAAAAATATTTAAAAAGATTACGATTTAACATAAAGGAGCGAGATGTAGGCGAGATTCCGGCAAAAATCGCATTGATCGAGGCGAGATGGGGGCGAGACGGATCGCCTGCTGCTTTTCAGAAAAGGCTGCCATTTTCACACTGCTCGAGATGATATCCTGGCGAGATGAAAAGACCACTGTATCGCCGCTTCCACATGTTGCTATTTAATTGGACTGACGCTTTAATCTAGGTGCATTTTCGGCTATACGTCTCGCCCATTTACTTTTCAGGGGATATATCTATTTCCTAGGGAATATTTCAGTTTCCTAGGTAAATATTTGAATTTTCTAGGTGCGCGGACGGCGAGATGGGGGCGCGACGTTAGCGAGAACGTTGTTTAAATAGCGATACCAAGTAAGTTTTTAAAGGAGAGTTGTGAGAACGCAGATAAAACAAGTAACTTTCAATTGCAGATTTGTCAAGTGTGGACCACGTTTTGGAAGATTAATAATGAATTTACAAGTAAGTTTTATTGTATTTTACAAATAAATATTTTTAATTTATCGTTATTTATTTGTATGAAATATCTTTTATGCAGGAATATTTTAGGGGACATGTTACTATTAGAATAAATCTTAACGTTATTAAAAATATATCACTACACCTTAATAACCATCCCCTTCAGTTATAAATTTTTGAGTCGACGTGCTTTAGAAACTGGTTATTATGTGAATGTATTAATAACGATCCGTCAGTGGTACACGTAATGTTACAACATCAAATTCCTTGTGAAAACCCAGAAATGGGTATAAAGTTTTTAGTTAAAGGTGCAGAGTTAACATTCGGACCAAAAGAATTTTGTTTGATAATTTGTTTTAAATTTGGAGAATGTCGACAAAAATTAAATGTATAAGAATCACCTTACTTTGTCGACAGAGTATTCGGTCGATATGTTTATATTAAACCGACAATGTTCGTGTTTGTTTATTACTGGACGCCGTTCGTGTTTGTTTATTATTACTTGTTGAACAAGGTTTTAGGGGATTAGAAGGCAAGAACCATTTAAACAACAATTATTTAGATTTGGTTAACGATTTGGAGGCCTGGAATGATTATCCATGGGGTACGGCTATTTGGCGACGCACATACCCAAATATTCATGAGGCGTTATTGAAGCATCAAAGAGATCTCAACGTAAAGGGGATGTGAAATTAAATTACTCATTGAAAGGTTTTATATGGTCGTTTAAGGTAAAATTTTTTAATTTTTACTATTATATTTTAATTTATTTACATTTGATATTTATTAATTCCCAAACTTTTTTTAGATGTGGGTATTTGAGATATTTCACGAATTTCGTAATAATAAACCATTGCGTGGATTTTTACCAATAGGGATGGCGTGGCCATGTTCTGAAAGTATATCATGGGAGCGAATGTTAGCTATTATTAGTCGTTCTGGATCGGTAGGTATTTTTTATTTAGTCCCTTCTAAATACAAGTGTTCTAAGTTAATGGTTGTATCTTTTCAGACTTCGTTTTATCCGATGAATATGATTGCAACTGAACTGGAATTACACGAGCCTTTTTATAGAGAAAGTTGTTTTTTTTGAGAGAAAATCCGGTAAGTAGACCTTTAACTAAACGTACTGATAAGAAGCACTGCAGTCCGCTTGAGTCTCAATATGATTTCATCAAAAATTCAAATATGGTATCAAATGACATATTAAAAGAGCTGCATGACCGTATTGTGGTTAGTTTTTTAATTACATATTTTTTTATTTATTGTGAATAATTATGAAATTAAATAAAAGTTATGTTAATTTTAATAGGCTTTGGAAAAAATATATAATCCTTCAGAAATGGAGAATTTAGAGGATTTCATTTCTCGGGTTGTTGTAAGTAATTTAATTTTTATAATTACACGTAACGTTTTATGGAAACTCCGTTTGTAGCGCTTAACAATTATATATTTTTTTGTAGCGTAATGTTTTAAAAGCCAAAAGTGAAGAAACATCAAATGCTTATGTTAATATGGAAACTCCGTTTTAATTGTTTCCGTATGCTGATCAGTTAACACCATGTCTTAGCCTTTCTACGGTTGAAAATGTGATAATATGTAACAATATAACATTGATATTTTGTCATTATTTTAAGAAAATATTAATATATGTTTAATTAATTCTAATTATTACAGACCCTTCTTTTGGCACAAAGAAAAGAGAAACGTGTTATTAAACCAGGGCCAGCGTTTTGTTCACCGTATCAAATTTTATCACCGACTCCCGTTGTTGATAAATTCAACAAGGCTAAATCAACAAATGCTATAGAGTTATTCAACAGCGGTGATAAATTTAAGACATCTCCCACGTTCGATTTTGAACTTTCAAATAAATTTTTAGGACCGTTAATGGGTATGACCGGATATCTTGATGGCTAGAGGACGACGTAAGTAACTTATTTTTAATTTAAAAAAAATCATAATTTATAAAGTTTTTAAAAATTTGTTTTTTATCATGAAAATGCAGCATTTATTGGCTTGGCAACACGTCCCGTGAATGCAAATTGGTCGATTTTGCCGCCATGGTTTGCATTTTGTCTACTTAAGGGTGATAATTGTAACGTGTATGCCGACGGATCAGAATTTCCATATCCGGTTATAAGTTCAGTTGATGAGGTAAAAATATTGTAAATATAATAATTATTATGTTCTCATAAATGTACAACTAATAGTAAAAAATGTTTAAACATTGCAGCTTTACATTCCGCTTAATGTTGATAATTTACACTGCTTACTACTAAAGGCGGATATTCATAACTGGACTGTGTATGTATATAACAGGTATATAATTTACTTTATTTAATTATTTTATAAAATTTTAATTAATAACTTATACTTACGGTATTTATATTTAATTTTTTGACAGTCTTCCTACATTCAAGCCCCTGGAAACTAAACAGCTTATTGAAAGTTTATGGAAACCAATCCGTAATTGGTTATTCAATAATCAATTTTATGATAATCATGGAGTTGTTGTTCCACTGCAAATATACAAGATAATGTTTCCATCTAACGTGCCCATACAAACAGACGGGTCGGGAGATTGAAGGGCGTGGGTGTGTCTGTTTCTAGAACGTTTAATTAAAGGTGAAGACGTTATATTACCATTCAATACCAGTCAAACTCCTCAAAATTTTCGTGATAGATTCGCAGAGTTGGTGGCATCAAATGTAATGAGTAGAATGAAAGAAAATGTAAAAAAGAAATAAATTATGTATGTTATTATGTATATTGTTTCAAATCTAGAAAAAAATATGAATTTTGTTTTACGTGGTAGGATATCTCCCGGTTTACTTTTTTTTCTCTATTTTATATAATTTTTGCAATCTATGAATTCAAATTTATTAACATATATTATTGCAGCAACAGTTCAAATTTATAATGTGCAAATGTTCCTTGTTATCTTTTTGATTTTGTACCATCAATTCAAAATTATTGACATAAATTTTGCACCAACAAACACTATAAAGTAAACTAGTTGAAGTCTGCCTCGCGCGCTGCGCAAGTATTTTAAAACCGATAATCACCGGTACAACCCTAGTTTCAACCCTTGGCTCAGATCCGGCTTCTCATTATGGCTGCAAACCAAACGTGGTTGCCACGTCAAAACAACGGATTTTTTTTTAAAATCATCACAGCCTACGAATTGAAGCCAACGATGCAGCACAACGACAAACATAGCTTTGGTTCAGACCTGGTCATTGCTTCTAGCTGCAGACCATCTACCAATGGTTGCCACGCCAGAACAACAACCTGTTTTTGGTTAGATAATCACAGTCAACAAACAACCTAAAATAAAACAACAAAGTGTGATCCAGTGAATCGAAGCCACCAACATCAGGCAGATTCATGAACACATGGAAAACCCAAATCAACATCAAACATTAAAGGTCTGTAAAAATCAAAAAACGGAAACCCTAGATATGGAAAACCCAAATCATTAAATGAGATGATTTATGAGGTTTATTCATTCAGATATGACCCCTATTATAGAAAAATAATTGTTACTAATATAACAATTAACACGGCCGTACAAATTTTTAATATGTTTTCCAAATAAGACGGTTTAGAGTGACTTTTAAGACGTTTGCCTCATTTCCTTATTTCCCTTAATTTTTACTTGTTTAGCCGGTAATTAACAAAATACAACCCAAGTTAACCTAAATCAAATATCATTACCAAACTATTAAATAAATGATATACTTACTTGTTTAGTATTTCAACAAATAGAGTAACAGGCCCGCTGCTACCTCGAGCAACATTTGCCATTTGTTGTGCAGCATTTGCAATCCTTAGTGCACGTTTAAGGCAAAGGAGGACCCTGGAATAAATATAGTGTTAATATCTACAAAAATATAAAATATAAAAATAAATTAATCACAAAGAATAAAAATCAGCATGCCTTCTAGATATTATGTCAAGCATACTAAACCCTACTTACAGTTCCATCCAATTATGGATATAATATAGTTAGTATATAATTGTAACACTATTTTTCATAATCCTGAACTATTTGATTATGTGTACCTTTCTCCATCCTTTATTCCATCTTGATCATCAACCCAAAACAAATGTGAACACGCATAAACCGCTCTACATTGATCTGGCTTTTTCAGAAGTTTAGCTGAATACTGAATATTTGAATAAATGTGTTATTGGCTAAAGTATTGTGAAAATGAAATAAATGTAACTGTAATTTGAAGGGCTGAAATTAGGCTCTTACCCCTGTGGCCTTATGTGTCAAGGTATCCCTGTTCTCCACACCAAAAACATTTGTTCTCTGAAGGGTTCCAATTATTAGGTGAATTGCAGTCACCTGAGCTTTGGAGTCCTGTCACAACTCACAATGCAACTGATTAAAGCTAACGTATTCTACAAGTAGACTTTGATGTCGTTTACATGTAGCAATTTCAACTATTACTTATGAATGCATTGATTTGGGTTATGTTTTACGTCTAACGGGTCAAACGGGTCAAAATTTTAATCACATTTACCTAAAAAGGAAGAGGGTCAAACATGGAAAATTAAATTAAACAAGCCTGAAATCAACCTTACACAGCCTAAACTACCAAAAGCAAACCTAAAACATGCCTAAACTCCTAAGAATGTAGTTATATACTACGTGTCAACACTCTTTTTCCACGTTAAGTGTTCCTAGTGCTTTTCTCAACTAAGTTTATATAAAATTGATGTTGTTGAATGTGTGTGTCACCAAACATATTTAAGTAATACAGATAAGTAGCTTACAAAATCAAACATACATCATCACATAAGCAAAACACAGAATAGTTGTATAAATCCTTCATATAGACAAGCAAAAAACCTAAGATTTTACCGTTTCTTCGTGTGGGGAAACTGTGTTTTCCACCTGTACAGGGACCTGAAAAGCATAATTTCCAGCAGCTTCAGCAGCAACATCAGCAGTTGCTTTAATCTCTGGAGTTATTTTAAAGAAATCTGATCCAATAATCTTTGTTAATTTCTCTCTCAGTGCAGCATCTGTAAATATCAACAGCCAGTAAGTATGAAATCACTTACAAAACCAGAACAATCATTTCATCAGTTAACTTATATTACAACATACAGGTAACCGTGGAATTCGAATCAATAGGCTGTTCCGACTTCGCTAACCAAAGCTTCGCGTGTTCAATGCATCTCTGCAACGCATTCTGATGCGAAAAACTCGAATCCACAGGTCTTGAAATCAACAACGAACTCATCTTCGAAATCAAATCCAAATCACTCTCTCCCAACATAACAGCAGCATCATCATCCGTCACATAGTCATACGTCAAACAACAGTTCCTCTCGTGAGTCCTCGTCAACATAATCGAATTGAAATCACTCTGCGACTTCACATCAAACATATTCCCGAAGTAAATCAGCTTCAACAGATCCTCCACAACCTCAACCGACAACACCGCTTCGTTTCCGTCGTCACCTAGGGTTTCCGAGATGTTCTCGCTATCAGCCTTTTCATCGTTATTCTCCGACGCTCCAGCTTGCCGGTGCTTAACAGCGAGACTGATCTCCTCATCAACAGCAGCCATCAACGGCTGACGAAACTTCTCGAGTTCATCCACCGCCGCAACGATCGAAGGCTTCGATTTCAGAAGCTCTTCTTGCTCCTTGTTTTTGATAGCGGATTTACCTTGAGCGATGGATTCTTCAAGCTGAGCGATGCGGTTGAGCTTCTTCTTCAGGTTGCGGATGCGTTTGTTGATGAGTGCGAGTACGGGTCCGTCGGTGACATCGGAGGCGGCGGCTGTGGCTGACGCCATTACGGTGGTGGTGGTGGAGTTGATGACGGTGAAAGGTATGCGATGGTGTGCTCCGCCTGTTCCTGTAGATACTATTCATTTACTGTTCTTTCACTTGATTTTTAAATATATAGGAAAATATATATTTATTCTTCACATCTAATTTGATTTTGTACAATTACGCTTTCTCTCTCTCTTATTTTCTTAATCTTACTCTCTAGTCTCGCCGTCTATTCTCTCTTCATTTTTTTCTTTTTCATTTTTTCTATCATTTGAGTTAATATGTTAGTTTGTGTTATTTTATAATTTTATCAACAAAAGACTAATTTCATGTGTTATGAAAAACCATACTCTTGCATATGTGAAATCATTATCCACCTATTTTTGCCAAATATGAAAAAACTTCCATCTATGGACCACTAGGCGTATTCCACTTGTCACCAACAAATTATAAATTTAATATAAAAAAATAATATTAATTTCAAAACTACTATAAATACCCTTTAACCAACCATTTTATTCATTTATTTCCAAACCTATCATCTCTAACACTCATCCTATTACCAACACTCAAGCTTCGTAAAAAAATGTTATTCGTTTTTTACTTACGTCATCCTCCAAAACCTTCATACAAATCGCCACTGTATCGTTCATATCTTTTTATCTACATAACACTGATCAAAAATGTCCTACTGCATCGTTCATATTTTTTTTATCTACATAACACTGATCACGAGATAAAAAAATTAAAACGGACAGTAAGGACTTCCACATTCAAGTAAGCCGGCTGTGTGCTACATTTTGCACGAAGCTTGAGTCGATGCAGTCGGCAAGGTTTGATAACTTGTCGACAAAAATAAATGAAGAAATACTATTTGTTGGTGTAAAAACTTTCATATTAAAGACATATTATTTGTTGTTTGGAGAATGAAGACATACTGTTTATTTGTTGCTTATTTGTTGGTGTAAAGTTCTTATATTTTTTTGTTGTTTTGTGTAATTTTCACCCTATCACATTTATTATTGTATTAAAAATTCTTTTATACAAATAAAAACGTTTAAGTTTTAAAAGGTTTCTTAGTAGATTGCAAAATTGTGATATAATGACAATTGAATATTTTGAAATGGACAAGCTAGCTAATATTTTAAGATGATAAAATTTAATACGGTGAACAATTGAATATTGCAAAATTGGGATTTGAAAAAGAAAATTAGCTAGATGTTCAAATTGATTCTTTAATATTTTTTTCTTTTTCTAAGAAAACTACAAATAGACAGTAAGAGTAGATATAAAATTAATAAATAATTTTCGAATGAGTGAGCCACCGATACATGTTTTGATTTTTATGATACAATCAGCATGCGTTTGGTTTCAGCTTTGAATTAATTATTTTAGGAGGATTATAAATAAATTATTACTATATCAAATAAAAGCAAAAAACATCATACATAATATTATAATAAAAATCATTACAACTAATACAATAAAATTCTAATGAGGACTGGGTAAGCTACGCCAGAAGTAAAATTGATCAGCCATGAACCGTCTATACAACTTACACATCTCCTTAAAATTTTCACCGCAATGTACAGGTTTCCCCGTAACCAAATGTTCCATCAACATTGAAACATAAACTCCTTCATTACCTCTTAAGTTTTGGGGAGATGTAACATAATCTTCATTTACTTCAATCCCAAATGGTTTTTCTGGTTGTTTAGACTTTTTCTCAAAACGGAGGTTTACTAATAGAGCGCCAAAATAAACACATATTTTCATCAACACCGGGTGAACCAACCGACCAAATTTATTACCACCTATTTTTTCACCACAAAAAATCTCCAATTTTATTGTTCGCAGATTAACACGAACAAGTACACATTCTTGACTCCGAATACAGAAAGGAAAAAATACATAATCAGTATCTAAAAAAGAGGGATACTGGTTGAACTTTCCATCTGCAAAAGAAACAGCATGCTTGCTACACAAGTCGGTTAAAAAATCAAAAAATTGTGGAGGCAGTATACTCCAACGCATATTCGACAACGGATTCTTGTAAAGCTCTCTATGTCTCCAATTCATCATTCTTAATACCCAACCTTCAATGTGCTGAATAAAAATGCTTATATTAATACAATTATAAAAATATAAGTATAAAAATCAATTTAACAATAATGGATACAAAACGTTACCACTGCGGTCAAACAACCGTTACGTCGTAGACCGAGTAAAATACCCCAAAAATTTTTGTTAAGTTTTGTTGGTGTCAAAAATATAGCAGAATAATAAAAAGGTGCATCCCCTTTATTATAAAAATTCATAACATCTGTTGACCATTTATCTGATTCATAATCTGGAATGGCCCATTTACGTACTGAAGATGGTCTGCCTTGAACATCTTCTTGTGCATGATGACGGTTTTCGAGCGGGTTTTCTTCCGGGTTTTGAACGTTCGAAGGTGAAGATTCGTGTTGATTCCTTGGACGTCTCCATTTACTCATGATCCCAAGATGAAGGTTTCGGGGCGGGTTGAGAGCAATATTGATTTTTATCCATAGAGTTATATTTTTTAAAGTAAGAGTGTTTTTAAGATAGTGAATGAAGTTAGATAATATGATGTCTATTTATACTGATATTTACAATTTATTTTTTATTTAATTTATTTATAAATATATAAATATTTTGTTACTGGGCCTTTAAATTGAAATGTAGTGGGCTGAAATTTAATAACAATATAGTGAGCTGAAATATAGTGGGCTGGATTGGTGGGCCTTTAGACGAGATTTAATAACAATATAGTGGGCTGGATCGGTGGCTAATGGGCCTTAATAATTGTAATGTAATTCGGGCTGGCTGGCTGGTGGGCTGGTACCCACTTTTTTGAGATCGGCGAGATATAACAACATATTTCTCGCCGGCGTATCTCCGGAGAAAGCGAGACGGCAGACTGCTGAATCGCCCACGTCTCGCCAACATTAAATAATCTCAGCAAGAATGCATGCTTCTGTCTCACCGCTGTCTCGCCACGTGGCTAATTTCGTAATATTTAGATGTAACACCCGCCTCCCAGGGTTCACCGTGGGGAGTGTTACGCATCGGATATACAGAACACATAGGAGTTATAGAGTACATAGCGGATGTCTAACTTTAATTATACATCAACGTGTACAATACATTTGTTATAATAGATAATACCATTACATCAGTTTAACTATACTAGAGATCCAAAACTTCAACAACATTCTAGAACTTTATTTTCTCATAAACTAGCTCGTAATCTTCAATCCCTGCAATCACTTGGCACCTAGGATGTGTGTCCATAAAACTAGAAAACATTTGGGACTCAGCATAAAGCTTGTGAGTTCATAAACATGGCATTCTTTAAAATTCAAAACATGTTATTATTAATTATTGCATCAAGCAGATACAGCCATGGCAAACAGATAAGAACATAGTAAGCACAGTATAAATTCACATAACCAGGCTATGTATACAAACTCCACTGGCTAAAGCAGAATCATACAAGCAGCCCTCAAGCATCCTTTCAAGCATTGTCACATATCACAGATGTTATTAATAGTCAATTCTTCAATTATTAACAGTTATCAGAACATCACATCCCGTTTTAGAAAAACATTTCAGAGGAACTCACCTCAATCAATCAAGTCAGTGATATCGTCTGCTCAGGTTCACTGCTATCAGGTATTATCCTATAAGCAAAATAACATTACTTAATCTATATTATAGCTAGTAATAACTTTAGGGATGATTCGTTATCTTTTTCTATTTTTTGGTTTTATTTGGGCACTTTCTTTTATCCTATGCCAACCCTTTGGTACAACCCTTACTAGTTGGCATAACTCGGGCGTTTCCATCATACCCGAACCAACCCTCGGGATTACTCAATACCTTCCCTAATGATAACCTTAAAATCTAATAATAATAAATATAACAACTACAACGCTAAAAATAACAAACAATAATAATACTAACTATAACAATAAAAATAACAACTATAATAATAATATTAACTACAAAGATGATAATAATAATATTAATAATAACTATATTAATACTAATACCTACAATGATAATAATAATAATAATAACGACTATAATAATAATTAAACATAACCTTAAACAAGGGCGTACCTGAAAACTATCTACGGCAATTTGATGTAGAGTATCCCCTACTCGCGCTCCTAGTCGCGCTCCTACTCGAGTACCAAAACGACTACTAGCAACGGGTATTGAGAACTCGGGATTCTCTTTATATTAGAGCGTTCCCAAAGAAACTTATATTCTAAATTCAACCTTAAGACTTCTATTTATAAGGTAGCAGAAAGTAGGTGAAAAACTTTCAGGGGCGATGTGGGATGGAATTTCTTTACTTCTTCGATGTGGGATACTACGAATTGCAATTGCAATTGCAATTGCAATTGATTTGAGTAATATATTATTATTTTTATATATATTATTATATTATTATTATAATTAATTCAGCTGCTTAACTCGTTTTTCTCTTATAACTTTTAATATATAGCGTATTACGAAATTCAAATATGTCGTTGTGACGAGCTTTGTTTTCTCTACGAGTCAACCTAAGTTTTGTCAAAAACGGAGCAGGTTCGAATATAATATATTATTATTATATTCAAACGGTCTCTTATAATATAAAAATTTCATCTAAAAACTTCAAACTTTAAATAGACAATTTACTCATTACTTACTCGTTTGACAATATATGAAATACGAAGTTCATATGACTCAAACGCTTGGTATGTTACATTCTCCTCCCCTTAAAAGAATTTCGTCCTCGAAATTCCAAGGTTACTCGAATAGTTGAGGATATTTGACTTGCATTTCTTCTGCTAATTCCTAAGTCTTCTCGGGCTCTTTCTGACCTTGCCACTGTACCAATACTAGTGGAATTATTTTCTTTCTTAATTTTCGTTCTTGAGAATCAAGAATCTTTATCGGTTTTTCTAGTAAAGTTTAATTTCTCGTCTATTTGCACGTCCTCTAATGGCATCACTTGAGTCAGATCTGCCAAACACTTTCTTAGGTTCGATATATGAAAAGTATCATGAATACCTTTCAAAGTTTCAGGTAATTCTATCTTGTATGCTACTGGACCAATTCTTGCGATGATTTTGAACGGTCCAATATACCTGGGACTTAACTTCCCGTCTTTACCGAATCGCATTACTCCTTTCCATGGTGAGACTTTCAACATCACATAGTCTCCTTCTTGAAATTCTAAAGGCCTCCTTCCGTTATCTGCATAACTCTTCTGTCTATCCTGAGAAGCCTTTAGTCGTTGTCTGATTTATTGGATTTTCTCAGTTGTCTCGAAAATAATTTCGGTTTTGGTCAATTGATCATCCCCTACTTCTGTCCAACAGATGGGAGGTCTGCATTTCCTACCATATAAGGCTTCAAATGGTGCAGCCTTAATGCTGGAATGGTAGCTGTTGTTATAAGAAAATTCAATCAAAGGCAAATGATCATCCCAGCTACCTCCAAAATCAATCACGCAAGCACGCAACATATCTTCTAAAGTTTGAATTGTTCGCTCACTCTGACCATCGGTCTGAGGATGATATGTAGTGCTTAAACTGATTTTGGTTCCAAGTTCCTTTTGGAAACTTGTCCAGAATCTGGAAGTGAATCGGCTATCTCTATCGGAGATAATGGATAAAGGCACTCCGTGCTTACTTACTATTTCATCAATATATATCTTAGCTAGTTTTTCTATTGGATAGCTCTCACTTATGGGTAGAAAATGTGCTGACTTGGTTAGCCTGTCAACCACGACCCATGCAACATTATATCCTTTTCGTGTTCTTGGAAGTTTCGTGACAAAATCCATGGTCACTCTATCCCATTTCCATACTGGCAACTCCAACTGTTGTAACTGACCATCTGGTTTTTGATGTTCAATCTTAACTTGCAGACATGTTAAGCATTTCTCAACATACTGGGCTATGGATCTTTTCATATTAGGCCACCAGTAGTGATTTTGAATATCTTTATACATTTTGTTTGCTCCAGGATGCATTGTGTATTTGGATTTGTGGGCTTCATCTAATACTTTGCCCTAAATACCTCCAAATTTTAGGATCCAAATTCTCTGACCAAATACTCTATCCATTCATTGAGTCAATAATTTCTGGTTACCCATCATTCTTTCAGCCTGAATATTTCAACGCTTCAATTTGAGCATTCGTGATTTGGTCTTTCCAATCAAGCTTGACATCTATCTTTAATGCTTTTACCCTAATCGGTTTAACTCTTTCTTTTTGACTGAGAGCATAAGCGACTACGTTAGCCTTTCCTGGATGGTATTTGATTTCACAATCATAGTCATTGAGAAGTTCCATCCACCTTCTTTGCCTCATGTTTAACATCTTTTGATTAAAGATGTGTTGTAAGCTCTTATGGTCTGAGTAGATTACACACTTAGTACCATACAAGTAGTGTCGCCAAATCTTTAAGGCAAACACTATGGCACCCAATTCAAGTTCGTGCGTAGTATAGTTCTTTTCATGAATTTTTAGTTGTCATGATGCATAGGCTATAACCTTATCACGTTGCATCAACACACAACCTAAACCATTATATGAGGCATCACAGTATATTGCAAAGTCTTCATTACCATCTGGTAATAAAAGTATAGGAGCACTACTAAGCTTTTGTTTTAGAAGGTTGAAAGCTTCTTCTTGCTTTGGTCCCCAGTCAAACTTTGCATTCTTTCGAGTCAAAGATGTTAAAGGGTAGCAATCTTGGAGAAGTCTTGAATAAACCTTCTATAGTATCCTGCTAATCCCAAAAAGCTCCTAATCTCACTGGGATTCTTCGGTGATTCCCATTTCATCACAGCTTCTATCTTAGCTGGATCTACTTGTATTCCCTTCTCATTTATTACGTGACCAAGGAATTGAACTTCTCTTTTCCAAAAGTCATATTTAGCAAATTTTGCATAAAGCTTTTCTTGTCGAAGGGTTTCTAGAACCATTTTTAGATGTCTAACGTGATCATCTTGGTCCTTAGAATAAATAAGTATGTCGTCTATAAAGAAAATGACAAACTTATCCAAGTATGGCTTGCAAACTCTATTCATCAGATCCATAAATGCTGCAGGAGCATTGGTTAGTCCAAAAGACATAACCAAAAATTCATAATGCCCATAACGCGTCCTAAATGCAGTCTTGGGAATATCTTCCTCGCGCACTTTCAACTGATGATAACCTGATCGAAGATCAATTTTTGAAAAGTAGTTGACTCCTTGAAGTTGATCAAATAATTCATCTATTCTTCGTAAAGGATACTTGTTCTTAACAGTTAACTTGTTTAATTTTCGATAATCAATGCACATACGCATTGAACCATCTTTCTTTTTGACGAGCAATACTGGCGCTCCCCAAGGTGAGAAACTCGGTCTAATAAACCCTTTTTCTAAGAGTTCGTCAATTTGCTTCATAAGTTCTTTCATCTCTGAAGGGGCTAGGCGATAAGGAGCTTTCGCAATTGGTTTAGCACCAGGTACTAAATCAATACGAAATTCTATCTGACGATCAAGTGGAAGTCCTGGTAAATCTTCCGGAAACACGTCTGGGAATTCACACACTACAGGTATTTCATTCATCTACATTTCCTTTTTAGCATCTACCATGCATAAGAGAAAGGCTATGCATCCTTTCTTAATACATTTCACTGCCTTCATTGCTGAGATGATACTGGCCTTGGGTTTCCATCACTACCATGAATTAGTAGCTTTTCCCCATCTGGCTTACGTACAGTCATCGTCTTATGTTCACAGTCGAGCCGAGCACAATTCTTATTCAACCAGTCCATCCCAAGAATAACATCATATTCACTTAAAACGGTTGGCGTTAAGTTTACAGAGAATTCAGTGTTAACTAAGGTGATAACACAATCCCTAAAGATTTGACTTATCTTATCTCGCTCACCACTGGCAGTTTCTATAATATATGCACATTCTAGAGTTTGTGGTACTAAGTTCAAATAAGGTACTAAGGCAGTTGAAATGAAACTTCTATTTCTTTTGTTGTTACTCAGTCATTATGTTCTTAATGAGCAAATGTGATTGCAGACTCATAGAATTTGGGGGCAGCCATTTACTAATTGTCGAATATGAGGGGGTAACCCCCCACGTATCTTTTTACGCGTTTTGCTTCTTGTGTTACATGCTCAGGAAGCAGTCGGGCCATCTCATCAAACTTGGTCGTGTACTGTCGATGTGTCTGGCTTCGGCTTGTAGTTGTAAGAATTCTCTTTTAATTTTGTCTCTTTCAACTTCAGGATAAAATTTTTCCATCACAAGCTCCTTTAGTTCACTCCAGGTTAAAGTAGCAACAACTCCAGGTCCTTTAGCCTGCTTAACATTATCCCACCAAAACAATGCCTCGGACCTAAATGAGTGGGTGGCATACATGACAGCTTGTATGGCTGTGCATCCACTAATTTCAATAACAGCTTCCATCTCATGGATCCACTGAAAAGTCGCCATGGCATCTCTTTGCCATCAAATATTGGAGGTTCACATCCCTTGAAAGCCTTGTAGGAATAACCCTGCTTAGGTTCAGTTTCCATAGCGGTATCATCATTACCATTGGTGTTATTTATATGATCATCCTGCCCATTACCACCATTGCTCACATACCCTCCAAAGTGCTCATAACCTCAGCTATAATAGTTGGCAAAGCATCTCTAATTATGCCAGCTACAGCTGCTTGGAATTGTGGTCCAGCAAATTGTTATGACTCATGTTCAGCATGATGAAGATTTTCATGATCATCGTTCGTAGATGACATGATTTGCCTTCTACTACCAGGAGGCCTACCACGACCCCTACCATGAGTATTTCCTCCTCTTGGCATAGTCAAAGCCTACATGAGGGAGCAAGGATTTATTATTTACACGATGGATTATGATCCAGAACATAATAATATTAATAGACAAGAAATAACAGTGGCCAGATGTCATTGCTTATCTATTGCAATTATAATGTTCTAGTCATTATCCTCCATGGTTCATCAAAACCCATTACCCAATACCTATGCAATTAATCAAATTATCTTAAAGCAACTTTCTTAGTTTAAGTCTAGATACTATCTTTATACCTAGTTCACTTAAACTATGGCTCTGATACCAACTTGTAACACCCGCCTCCCATGGCTTACCGTGGGGAGTGTTACGTATCGGATATACAGAACACATAGGAGTTATAGAGTACATAGCGGATGTCTAACTTTAATTATACATCAACGTGTACAATACATTTGTTATAATAGATAATACCATTACATCAGTTTAACTCTACTAGAGATCCAAAACTTCAACAACATTCTAGAACTTTATTTTCTTATAAACTAGCTCGTAATCTTCAATCCCTGCAATCACTTGGCACCTAGGATGTGTGTCCATAAAAATAGAAAACATTTGGGACTCAGCATAAAGCTTGTGAGTTCATAAACATGGCATTCTTCAAAATTCAAAACATGTTATTATTGACTATTGCATCAAGCAGATACAGCCATGGCAAACAGATAGGAACAGAGTAAGCACAGTATAAATTTACATAACCAGGCTATGTATACAAACTCCACTGGCTAAAGCAGAATCATACAAGCAGCCCTCAAGCATCCTATCAAGCATTGCCACATATCACAGATGCTATTGATAGTCAATTCTTCAATTATTACTAGTTATCAAAACATCACATCCCGTTTTAGAAAAACAGTTCAGAGGAACTCACCTCAATCAATCAAGTCAGTGATATCGTCTGCTCAGGTTCACTGCTATCAGGTATTATCCTATAAGCAAAATAACATTACTTAAGCTATATTCTAGCTAGTAATAACTTTAGGGATGATTCGTTATCTTTTCCTATTTGTTGGTTTTATTTGGCCACTTTCTTTTATCCTATGTCAGCCCTTTGGTACAACACTTACTAGTTGGCATAACTCGGACGTTTCCATCATACCCGAGCCAACCCTCGGGGTTACCCAATACCTTCCCTAATGATAACCTTAAAGTCTAATAATAATAAATATAACAACTACAACGCTAAAATAACAAACAATAATAATACTAACTATAACAATAAAAATAACAACTATAATAATAATATTAACTATAAAGATGATAATAATAATATTAATAATAACTATATTAATACTAATACCTACAATGATAATAATAATAATAACGACTATAATAATAATTAAACATAACCTTAAACAAGGGTGTACCTGAAAACTATCTACGGCAATTTGATGTAGAGTATCCCTACTTGCGCTCCTAGTCGCGCTCCTACTCGAGTACCAAAACGACTACTAGCAACATCCAACGGGGTATTGAGAACTCGGGATTCTCTTTATATTAGAGCGTTCACAAAAAAACTTATGTTTTAAATTCAACCTTAAGACTTCTATTTATAAGGTAGCAGAAAGCATGTGAAAAACTTTCAGGGGCGATGTGGAATGGAATTCCTTTACTTCTTCGATGTGGGATACTACGAATTGCAATTACAATTGATTTGAGTAATATATTATTATATTATTATATATGATTATATTATTATAATTAATTCAGCTGCTTAACTCGTTTTTCTCTTATAACTTTTAATATATAGCGTATTACGAAATTTTAAATATTTAGTTGTGACGAGCTTATTCTTCTCTACGAGTCAACCTAAGTTTCGTAAAAAAACGGTGCAGGTTCGAATATAATATATTATTATTATATTCAAACGGTCTATTATATCATAAAAATTTCATTTAAAAACTTTAAACTTTAAATAAACAATTTACTCATTACTTACTCGTTTGACGATATATGAAATGCGAAGTTCATATGACTCAAACGCTCGGAACATTACATTAAAGTCAATGACTATTATTTAAAACCAGATTGGTCAAATTACTAATCTGGTAATTTTCCCTTGTGTAAATCTATACTATTATTAGCCCCTCCACCCTAACGCATTGGTTGACATACTTGATAAATCTTGACTTCAGAAGAGTACATAATTTACAACTTAGGCATCTTTACTACAGTTTTGATACAACTAGGTTACAAGTTATTTGATGTCTATTAAATTAGTAGATTTAATTTTTTAAAATTTTTAATCCAATAATTCAATTTTTTTAAACTAATTAAGAAAGTATTATTATTTTATATTTATTAAATTAATAGATATAAGTTATCAATTTAATAATATAATTAAAATAATATTTCTAACATTTATTGGAAACTTATGGGAGATCTTTAAAGTTTCAAACAATTTTCGAAAAATATTACAAAAAAATAATTTTTCCTTTATTAAATTTATATGTTAAAAGTATTAACATTTTTTTAAATAATTCAAATAATATAGATTTTATATATTTCCAGAAAATATAGAAATTTGCGACAAATATTAAAAAAATATTATTTCCTTGGTTATTAAATTAATTTTTTTAAGTATTAATAAACAATTGAAAAAATTGTCAACAGACTGTCGGAAAGCTCTTAAAAGATGCGAAGGATTTGCGACAACTAGTTTAACAACTGAAGTTATTTTGTCAAAACGTTGTTGAAAAATTAGATTTTTATCTTTGTTTGTTGGAAAGTGTGGGTAAGTCCCGAGATATTACGGGGCTGTTTGATCTGCTTCTGATCCGGTCAAAATATCTGACCCACTAACCCGGTCAGACATTTTGGTCGGTCAGCATGTTTGATTCTAACTATTTCGCGTCTGACCCGGTCCGACACCATTGACCCATGCATATTTTCTCCTTACCCGGTTAGTTTTGAAACACCCTTTTACTTAGTCAGCCATTTCTAACCGAGACCTGCATAAGAAGTAATTGTTAGAAACCATTTTCTAGTACTGAATGTGATGTAACATTATTTATCACACGATCATATCCTCATACTTTTTACTTTACTCTGATTTGATTCATGTTCTGAAAAATTTGCACAAAGGTCATCACCTTGCCCTTATAACAATCATATTATAAAAATATCATATCTAGTTGAAAAAAAACTTTAAGATTGATGTAACTAAAACATTTGATACTCTTCTAGAATTTCAAATTAAAATCTCTTTGCATCGATTTTTTTGACATAACCTTTTAAATGCTACGTGTTTATTGTAATTTATATTTAATCCTCTTGATTTACAAGCTATTATATACAGTTTGTTGTAAAGTTGTTTCGTCCCATCATCCAAGAGGATGTTGTGCTATCTCCTCTACTGTCATCATGTTAAGAGGATGTTGTGCTATATCCTCTACTGTCATCATGTTATATATTTCGGTAGGTGAGACGAGAATAAGAAAACTAATTTATAATTATTATTGAAAAGTAAATTAACTAAATTTACAATATCAAAATAGTATTATAGTCTCTCTAAGTATGAACGATCATTTGATTAATGTTCCTTATTTCAACTTTGAATAAATTAATACTAATATAATTATAATAAGTTAACTTGAAAGTGCAAATCATAAACTTGCTTGCTGCATTATATTAGACTTCGTAATATTTATTTTCATATAAGCATATTCGATAGTAATGTTTTATTACGTATATATAGCATGTAATTTCGTTAAAAATGTTTCTAGGCTAATAATCTCATATCTTTAATCTAAATAAATAAACTGGATATATTTTAAAAATAAACATTTATCAAAGAATGTGTGCAGCAAATTTCATGCAACTTACGTGTAGGGAGCTGCGAAAGAACACATGTAGCATTTATAAAATTTTATAAGAATTTAAGAATAATAATATAACTAATAAATTTTATATCCTTTTCATAGGTAAATACATACAAATTATTAAATATCGTCTTTCGTATGCCTTGATCCTTGCAAGTTCCAACTAGATGTTAAGAGAAACGATGTTATACATTCAACCTTCGGATACCAAACAAATTACAACATTTATTTCTAAAACAACAAAATATTGACATATTTAATGTTCTTATTTTTGTTTAAAAGTTTCAGACTCCATATTTTGATTATATTGGTGTCTAAACTAAAAATCTATATCAAAACATAAGTTATGTCCATATTTTATTTCATATTATTTATAATATTTATAACAACATCGGCTCTTAAATCCGCTACATCCAATGAAATGTTTAGTCCGATTCTGAAAATACTAATGTATAATGTAAGATGTTAATTTGCAAGGTTTATTCCTAATATTGTGATTTGTGTAGTATCAGGTTGTATTCAAACGATAACTAATGACTATTTTAAAATTAATATCAATTGTTTTTAAATTTTACTGTACAAAGATTATGAATAAGAGTCTTATTTATCTGCATGAATATTTTCGTGTGTATAAGAATTACTTATCTATAGTTTTGGGGTAATAAAATCATGGGCAGTACATGTGTACATTCACAAGTTATTAACTAATTATTACGTTAATAAATCTGTTATCGATGTATAGTCACTAATATTAACTTTTTCATAATATGTTGTTTGCATGATTTAAATCAAGTTATGTGACTATTATATTTCAGATTATAAGGTCGCAAGTTTGTGTTTGGTTTAGACCCGACGAATAGCCCATCCTGGTCGGATACCACATGTTATGAAAAGCAAAAGCAAAATCCTAAACAACTACAACTATTGAAGGGTTGAAAGATGGTGATTGTGTTTTAAGTTGTTGGTTGTCATGGATACAAGACTAGTTGTCACATACTCTCTTGTTTCCTCCACAACACTTGATGCAAGTTGATGGTGTTAACAAGTGGTGTGGAGTTTGCCATATGCCTCTTACTTCCTTTTAAAATCTTCTCTTATTGTTTATATATATATATATGATATGTACAACGACAAGACATTCAAAAAGATTATCTTAAACTACAATAAACATACATAATGTCACATTAACTAAAAACGAGTCAAGAAAAGGTGGTATGGATATAACCTCATTATGGAAACAAACATCAACGGAATAAGGGTAGTCTGTTAATCGTGCGACTGACCAAATTTCTATTAAAAGAGATATTTAGTGTCATTGACATCTAAATTGTCACGACAGTAAACGTTATGTTTTGATCAACTAATGAGAAAAAAAATGGTTACGCCATGAACAACAAATTTATTTAAAGACTCCTTTTTAATAATCACATATAAGATGATATCGTAATAAATCATTTTACATCACAATCATTCGATACACATGAGCATAACTAAAGAAGGGTCAAGAGGATCCACTGGCTCAATGGTCACTAGAATTTATCAGCATCTTTTATATAAAACAATCATTATTTAAGAAAAACATAAGTTTGGACCATTTAGCAGAAGTCAGTAGAAAAAAAGTTTCTTATGATGACTAAAAAAGTTTTGTTTCTGCCACTTACTCCTAAAGAGTTCAAAGAGTGAAAAACTGAAAATAGATGTAAACACGGTTGTATTTCTTCCCCCGAATCCAATGGGCCTTTTAATGTAGTAATTGGGCCGTAATGAGGATTAAATGTGTGAAGATCTGTGAAAAATGCTAGCTAAGGCCGGACTTCGATATTTGATAATTGTTATTCTATAATCTATATCATCAATTTTGAGTTAGTAATTGCATTGACGATTTTTAATGTATAACAAAACAGGGGAAAAGTGCTCGGGGAATTACTCGAACTCATGATGTCACCTATAAAGGTGCATGAAACGAATAAACTTTAAATAAAATTTATATTAAAACATAGATACACATTAGAATGTCACCACACTGTATATTGAGTTTTACAGAACATTATGTATGAAAGTCATAGTGGAAAACATATTTGTATTCAGTGACGGAGCTTGAACAATTCTATATAGAGGGTGGATGGCGAAATCAAATTTTTTTAGAATGAGGCGAACTCAATATATATATATATAATTTTACACTACCGTGCCAAAAAATTACACTACCAAACCGAAAATTAACACTATTGACGAAAAAAAGAGAACTCCCCCATATATCCTTCGCCCATGCTTGTATTAAGAAGATGGAAATGAAAAACACTTGTATTTGAACTTGCTTTGATTTTAATAAAAAAATATATACAAAACATAAACAGAAATAAGCACATCACGATGGTATATTTATAATTTTTTGAACGCTATTTTTAATGTTATAACAGAAAACCAAATATGTTATTAATCTATCCAAGATGAAAATGATTTCAACAACTTATATGCTACAATTTATCAAAGTTGCATTTTGTTATTGATATAAATTTGATGTATGTTATTAAGTGTCTCAAATATGTTAGTGTTCTTGGGTATCTTGCTACAACTTGTGTGAACCATATCTTTGATGTCAATGAAATCCACCAACTCAATCATCGTCCTACTAAAGAGCACGAGGGGCAGTAAAATGCATCCTATAAGTAGACCATCACATGGTCTCTTCACATTACGTGTCTTCTCTCTATCCATTGAAAATTCATGGATGCATAGTTATATTGTTGTTGATCCATGACTTCTTGAAAAGATTTCACACATTTTTAGATGTGCCATTTGCGTTATAGTCCAATGATAATAGAAGTTTTTGTGAAGTGTATTTAGGTTCAAACCTAATAATGAGTAGTTATAGTCCAATTTAAAAATGATTTAGATTTGTCGTTCTTTTTGCTGGGCTACTCTTTCATGCGTGGACAACACATGTTGAGTTCGGCTTTGATTTGTCCAACAAAATGTGACAATGATATGTAAAAGTTAACAAATGACCAACAATATAAGGTTTTCTTTTTTGGTTAGCAAGTATACATGTATACGGTTTTGTTTATACAAAATCGGGTAAAAGAACATTTGAATATTTTGAATTACAATACAACGTTTTTTGCGTATGATTTATTTTTAATAACTTTTAATCATAATACCACATGATCTTGTGCTGGTAAAACTTGAACTCGGCACATTATGTGGGGCATATGATTGTTGACTCATTGTTTATTAATTATTCGACACAAGGCATTTAAAAAAAAATATGTATTTTTTATAACGACATCTGGTATACTCACACGCCCAGAGTGTGAGAGTTATTGTGACATGAATAAGGGCGTGAAACATCACTCATGCGGGAATGTTAAAAAGCGTGAACCTCTCACGCGTTGAAACATGATGGGCATGAGTGGTGGTTTCTAATAGTTTTAATTTATTTTAATTGAAAAAAGGGGCGTAAAAATGATATGATCATTTACATGGTTTAGTGAACGGGTAGGATGAGGTGAAATATGATGAAATGGGTGGATGCCTACATGGAATGAAAGTGAGACCACCCTATGGCCTCATGTATCTTTTAACAACATTTGATGTTAAAATGAAACATGTGACCTATGAAATTGACTAAATACCTTCGTTACCTTGTCGAAAAGTTAAATATATACGTGAAATCCATACGCCAATGATCTCTTGGTCTAATGGTATAAGGGATGTTTGGTAATTTCTGAATGATTAAGTGCTGAATCAATAAGAGGTCTGGACCATTAAGAGGTCTGAACCATTAAGAGGTCTGAACCATTAAGAGCTAGTATATCGCTTAACTATTTAAAAGCAAATGTTTGATCAATTCAGATAAAAGGTCTTAACATTTAACATTAGTATAATGCTTCAAAGGCAAATGTCTGAACCATTCAGAGGCAAATGTCTGAACCATCCAGACATTTGTTTGCGAAACAAACAGTCTGAACTCTGAACCATTAAGTGGTAAACCATTTAGACATCTGAATCAATAGGCTGATTCAGATGCTGTCAAACAGCCTCTAACAATGAGATGAAAAGCTTAGCTTCTCTTAAAGGTCATGGGTTCAATCCTTGATATAGACTAATAATTACTAATATCGTGTTACTAACTTACTAACCATAATTTGTTGTTTAAAAAAAATAAAATTCATACATATTATATATTCCTTAAACACGGTCTAGGTCTAAGTTCTTTAATAGTCCATTTAGGAGATCATTAAAATCTGACTTTTGTAATAGTTAGCCCAAGTGCCCAACTGAAAAAAAATATTAAAAAGAAGATCCGCAAGTTTTGATTAGAAAAGGAAATCTTAATTTCAAGATTTATTAGGTCCTTTTAGTTCTGCAAATAGGTTTCCCTTAAAACTTTATTAAGATTTGGTATTTAAACTAAGCACATACTAATAATTTGTTAAATTTGATATAAAGGATAAACAAACAAACAAACAAACCCAGTATGTCCCACTTAAGAGCAGGGTCTGGAAGGGTAGGTGGTGGCAAGTCTTTCCTCTATCTAGATAGGTAGAGAGACCGCTTCCAAAGAGACCCCTGGCTCGATAGCAAAAGCAGTAACGCTAACGAATAAACATATAATCAATCAGACGATATGTGGTATATGGTATATGGTATATGGTATATGGTATATGGTACAGCACACGTCAGACGACAAATAAAATATCACCAGAAGGAAGTATAAATGAACAAGCATGTATCAGGGAAGCCACAAGTTTCCCCTAAAAAGGTCCAAGCGTATTACATACACATCAGACCCCGTAACAATTAATCCCAGACATTTCGTAGCTACAGAAACCACTAAAAGTCCTTAATTTTGATCCTACGCCTCCACTCACTCCTATCCTCGATCATGTGCTCAGAGAGGTGCAAGTGTACCATATCCTGCCTAATTCTCTCTTCCCAAGTCAACCTAGGTCTTCCTCTACTCTTCCTACCCCCTATGATGATGTTCTCCACTGCTCTGACCGGTGCTGCCATTGGTCTCCTCTTGACATGTCCATACCATCTTAATCTTCCCTCTCGTATTTTATCTGCAATAGAAGCCACTTCTAGCTTATGTCTAAACACTTCGTTTCTTATCCGATCCAGTCTTGTATGGCCACACATCCACCTTAGCATTCGCATTTCCGCAACCTCTATTTGTTTCTCGTGCGATTTCTTTATGGCCCAGCAGTCTGTTCCATATAGCATAGCTGGGCGTACCGCCACTCTGTATAGTTTTCCCTTGAGTTTTGCTGGAAACCTCTTATCACATAGGATCCCTGATGCTGCTCTCCACTTACACCATCCTGCTTGGACACGGTGAGCTACATCGCTGTGTATCTCTCCGTCCTCCTGCAGGTACGAGCCCAGGTTTGAATCTAGATGTCCGTGGTACCGGCATACCCTGGATACTGATTTGGGTGTCCTCTTCCTCGTCGCCACCAAAGTTGCAAATAAAAGGATGTGAACTTGAAAGTATAATATGTTTTAGATAATGTCATAGTATAATTGATGAGCTTTTTAAATGCTTTTTAACAAATTACCAAAGGATGCCAATACTTTATATTTAACGAGTTGTTTAAACGTATATATCTATCTTATTATTATTTGTTTGCAACATTAGTCTAAATCGTACAAAATTAACGTGCCTACTAAGAAAGAATTAAAGTGAGAAAAGGAAATCTATTTGGGATTAAGCTGTGATTAAAAAGCTGTGACATGTAGGGTGTGCAATCACATCACCTCTTCTTATCATTTGCCAGAGTTTGGTGGTTCTTTTGCCTTCAACCTTTACACTTTTGTACTAATAATCAAATCTAAGTTAGTTTAATTAAATATATTTTGCCTTGTTTTGTTGGTAATTATAATCATATAGCTTATATCGTATGTTTGATTATATGTTGATTTCCTACCTTTATTGCTTTTGTTCGAGCCGGGGGTCTCTTTGGAAGCGGTCTCTCTACCTATCTGGATAGAAGAAAGACTTGCCACCACCTACCCCCCCAGACCCTACTCTTAAATGGGATATACTGGGTTTGTTTGTTTGTTTGTTGGTAATTATAATGTATTAGTATAGCAGTTTCAAGTATAATTTAATACAACTTATAATATATATAAATAGTTTAATAATCCCTAGTTTACATAACTTTAAATTGTGTTGCTAGAAGCCTAATATGGAAAGTGGAGTAAACATAAAGTTTTGACTAAAGTAACTATTTTGATTCAAAAGATTAAAAACATCAATTTATCTTTAAAAGTTTCATGTGTGTTTCAATTTTACTTCAAAAACTTTATTATTTGGATAAAATTGAAACAACAAATGAAACTTTTAGATTAAAATTGAAACAACTCATTAAACTTTTGAAGGCAAATTTATATTTTTAATCTTTTGTAGGAACATAATTATTTTTAATAAACCTCAAGAAGTAAAATCAAACTTAACTCTATTATTTATAATGGTAAACTTTATAGGATTGTAATCAACTTTCATATTCGTTTTTAATTAAGTTACTTAAACTTTTTTCTATACTGATTTAATCACTCAACATATAAAGAATGCGTTAATCTTATATATTTTACCTATTTAGCATGCTAAACTGGTTTTTCTTAGTTTCCTTTATTTTTTTAAAATTGTTGACTTGAAATTTACAGTTATCAATTAAAACAAAGTTTATCTTTCAAAGAAAAAAAAAAGCTCAAGTTTTCCCGAATAAAAAAGGACAAATGTTAAGTTAAAAATATGAATTTATAAAACAAATCATCTATCTCGAAATGGGCTAACGGGAAGCACTCCATTTTAATCAAATCGATGTAAAAAATCATAACAAAACACACGGTTTTTCTTAATTGATTTAATTATGTTTATTATTATTAAATAAATTGAATAGGAAAAAAAGTGTATTTAATGGTGGGAGCAGTGTCAAGTCTTAGTTTGTTGGTGCTGCTCCTTCAACAAAGGGTCCTGTGATTCATACACCATTGATGTGATGGGACATAGTAAACGGTCGTTTACCTCTCTGTAAACGGCCGTTTACAAAGCTGCAAACGGTCGGTTATTACACTGTAAACGGTCGTTTAGAAAGTACGAGGAGAGACTTCAAAGATATAGTCAACATATACTTCGAAATAAAACTGTTACTCGTTTTCAATATAGATTAGATTAGTATCACTTGTAACTGTTCTCTTATAAGTTCAAATATTTTAAACTTATATATAAATTATTCGTTAGTAAAAAATCATATATAATAAAATTTAATATAATTAATAAAAATTTAACATAATTAATATAAGTTTAAAATTTAATATAATATAATTAATACTTATTTTATAAATTTAATATAATTTAACATATAAAATAATAATATATTAAATTTAATTTAATATAATTAATACTTATATTAAATTTAATATAATTTAATATAATTAATACTTATATATAATTAATATAATTAATACTTATATTTATTCATAAATTTAAAATAATAATATAAAAAAAAACAAACGACCGTTTACTAAACCATAAACGACCGTTTGCAGCTCTGCATACGACAGTTTAACACCATGCAAACGACCGTTTGCTTAACCATAAACGACCGTTTACCACCTTGACAAACGACCGTTTGTCAAGTGGTGTAACTTCCCAACCCGTGGTGTATGAATCAATGTTCTCTTCAACAAAACAGCACTACTCTGAACTCCACTGGCCTCCTGTGTCCCATCAACTCCTTTCACTTTTCCTATTTATTAACACACACTAATTAAATTAAATCATATATATAACATAACAATTACCTAAAAAAAACAAACAAAAATATGTTTCATAATTTATAGAAGACTATGCTTATGACATAAACATTTTTACCTTTTACAGTGCACCTAAAATATGATAATTCCATATATATTATCACTGTACAGATTCAAACCTACAAATTTTGATCGTGCTGAATACATTGCTCTAGTTTTTATCTGTTTATCGTTACAGTACCAATAATTTTAAATAACAACTAGGTTGATTCCCCGGCGCGTTGCGCCGAGCTTTTGTGTTACAACTTTATACTCCTATACGAAAAATACCTTTGTAAAATATTTTATAGACAATGTTTCAAAAGAGCAAACGCTTTGTTTGTACATAAGGTTTTTCACTTTACGATTAAACTATTCATCTTTTGGGTGTCCTGTGAATCTTTTAACTGACAAAACTCCATCACATGCTTGTAGACTAATAAAATAGAATCACCAAAACACGCAAATTCAAAGAATGCTTGATGGTAGAGTTTCCCAAACAAAATAGCTGATTGCCCCAATTATAAAATCGAAATCGTCCCACCTAAACTCCCTGGGCGTTTCGACATTAGAACCCAATCCGACCCGCAAAACACCAATATGCAATTGCGCATTGATGAGAACAATTGCCCCTCATGTAACGCTAGCTTCGCATAACACGGCTCATTAGACATCTTTCCTTTCTCTAGCTAATTCTGCGTTGATTTTGTATCTCTCATTAACGGGATGTCATTATAGCAAACACAACATACTACCCATTAATTTTGACACATTTCAACCCAAACCGGCTTGATGCTACCCGTTTCAACCCAAACCCATCTGCTTGTTAGTAACAGAAATTCAAACTGTTTAAAAAGTTTATAAGCAAGAATCCAAGAGCATCAATACCAATAGGATGTTATTATAGCAAACATGACACGCTGCCTATTAATATAGAAAGTTCAGTAAAAAATACAAATAGTGAATAATGAACCTTTTAACAATACAGATACATTGACATTCAACTAAATTAAAACTCTCTGCATATTTGCTTTGAACAACTCAATCACATTAATCTCAATCCAACAAACCCCATTTATACAACAACCCAAATTCCTTAAAACAAATTGAAACAACCACATACTGGTTAGACTAATTTCAATAAGTTTTAATGGAAGCATCAAATAAGAAATATGAGGAGAAAGTAACTTATTTCACCAAATGGATTTCTACATCGTGATATGATGGGGAATGATTTTGAGCTCTCAATTTGTGGGCCTATAGTAGACTCCTCGTTGTTTGAACTTTGATGTAGTTTTTATATGTAATATAAAAGGATTTTGAAAACCAATCTAAAGCTAAATTAGTTTAGAACCCAACCAATTCCCCTGGTCATTTTGCAAAATATTCTCTCTACCACCACCCCATACCGATACTGCCACACCACCACCACCGCCACACTGCCACCGCCACACTGCCACCGCCATACCAACACCACATCAACACGTACACCACCACACCGCTGCCACGCACCACACCAGCGTCGCCGCACCCACACTCCACCATGCCATCACACAATCGAAGCGCGAGTTCAAACACGAAAACCTCACTGGATCTGAAAGCCGAACCCCTTTGAAATGCCATTAATCCACACCAAACCAAAACTATCGCCTCAGTTTGTAGGTCTATGGTGAATCCTGTTGGCAGATCAGTCGCAACCGCGACCAAATGCCATTGCCTTGGGCCTCACCTTCTTAACAATGCAATCGCCACAGTGGTCTTCATCTTCATCGTTGCATCAATTCCCGATCAGGTCATGTGATCGCCGTTGTCTTCTTCTAGTATTTTCTTGCACCTCATCCTCTCTCTCTCTCTCTCTCACTAAAGTTTCCAACTTTTTAGAGGGTTTACTGATGTAAAGTTGTTCCTTTTGTACTGTGCGCTTTAAGAGCACTGACTTGCCATCAACTATTCCACTCCATTACTGTTCATCAGATTGCTAGTATTCATCAACTATTCATCAATTGCTTTTTTCATATTATAGAATGTTATATTATATTATCCTAAACTTTAATTTATATTTCTAATTGGAAGTCAACGACATATTATGAAACCATCAAAGTAACGGTATCATTCTAAATATTCTATGCATACTCCATTTAACATTCGATGATTATCCACACATCTAAAAACAATTCAGTCTTTTTATCAAAAAAGATTTTTTAACATTTTAATTTCTATCAATAATTTTTTAAATACATTAAAAGATAATTTTATTAAGAGACTGTTTGTCAATTTCTAAATGATTAAGTGCTGAACCAATAAGAGTTCTAAACCATTAAGTGTTGAACCATGTATATCATTTAACTATTCAAAAACAAATTTCTGACCAATTCAAATAAGAGGTATTAACCATTTAACATTAGACTTATTAACATTCAACATTAGTATAATGCTTAAACATTCAGAGGCAAATATCTGGCGCGAAACAAATAATATGAACCATTAAATGCTGAACCATTCAAACATCTGAATCATTAAGAGGCTGATTCAGATGATGTCAAATAACCCCTAAGGTAGACTATTTCCATTTGGTAATTTATATCAAAATTTCAATGATTTGATTTCATTTTCTTAGAAATGTACAATAAACTTATTTAATCATAATTTTTATAAAGTTTTTTTAATACTAACAACTCACTCTATTATGTTATCATGAAAATCAATAATATTATTGATATGATTAATTGATTACTAATTCAAGTTGCTTTATACTTTTTACTCCAAATAGTAGTAATTTTGTTCATGTTAGAATGCAAATGTGTGATTGACTGATTGTAAACCCCACA
The DNA here is from genome assembly GCA_024085815.1 of Flaveria linearis. Taxonomy (NCBI): domain Eukaryota; kingdom Viridiplantae; phylum Streptophyta; class Magnoliopsida; order Asterales; family Asteraceae; genus Flaveria; species Flaveria linearis. Next base: position 6,336,810 of record CM044005.1, on the reverse strand, counting down.
TAGTCCCATGTGAAGTTGGTATAATCTAATTCTCTTTTAATACATATCTCAGAGTTCCCTCAATCTAAAAAAGAAATTCTAAAACGCAATCCTTGGATTTACACAGTTTGTATGCCCCCAAAGAAACGATGGTCAAAAGTCAAAACAAACTTAAAAAAATTATATTTATATTACTTTTTTCTCAACCAAAATACCAAATTCAGAAATTATATTATACACCGTTTATCCTATTTTAGCATCATATAAACCTTTTATATGTTTATTTCTCTGTCTATTTCTATTAGTTTATTTACTCTTTACCTTCTTTGGCCTTTTTTTTGAAAATCTAGAGTTATTTACTTTCCAAATAAATCGTGTGTACAGCCATAAAGTAAACTAGAAGAAATAACATGACTTAAATAAATAAATAAATAAATAATCACCATAGAAAATTTAACAATAAAATAATCATATCGTGAACTTTTTGTCACAATCATTCCAATATTAACCATCTCGTCATACGAAATTAATTCTAACATTCTACGAACAATAATAAAAAAGAAAAAAAAATAAAACACTACAATAAAAGCTAGAATCACTATATTCATAACAACATCCAAAAAGTAAATTACATGAATGGTGTAAGCCATGCATACCATCATCCCCATCATCACAAACTAATGAATACATGTATGCATCTCTTACATCCCCATGCATCAACCACTACACCCATACAAAATGCAAAATTCCAAAATACCCAAAAGTAAAAAGACCAAAAAGGGCAATAAACAAGAAGCAACAATTAAAATCAAAGGTTGTAAAAAATTCGGACCGGTACCCTCAATTCCCCAAAGCATTGCAATTATTAAATTGCAAGCTTTCATATTGTGTTGTTGGGTTGTTTTTATTGTGTTCATCTTGAGAGATGAAGTGGTGGCGTCACCGTCGTGCGCCGCCTCTTCCGCCACCGTCTTCCGCCGTGAGGCTCCGGTGGCATACGCCGGCAACCACCAATCATTTTCTGTTTGGAGAATATAAAGGGTCAAAAATGGTGTTTTAAAGAGAGAGAGAGATTGTGTGAGTTAGATAGAGAAGAAGATGAAGTAATGAGTGAGGGGACATGAGGGGTCGATATATATAGGGAAAATGAAATGTGTTTTTTCTTATTATTAATAGATTGGTATGAATACAAAACAAATGGCGAGTTATATATCCACCGGTGGGTGAGACACGCGTGTTGCATCGGGTGTATAAATATTTTTAGTACTTTGTCTTTAGTTAACTCTCTTTATTGTGCTAACTCTTATCTTGTTTTTTTATTTGATTAATGTGGGATGTTAAATATATCTATATTACTATAGGGATAAACAAATTTATAAATAACAAGTTGTTTATGCATAATCACTTATACCGAATGTAACAAAATTATTTTTAAGTATCTTAAAAATGGATTAAAATTACAATATTATACAAAAAGTTATATTATATAGTTATATATATAGATAGATTAAGATAACCTTAAATAATAGTAATTTTTAAATTTAATTAGAAAATGATGAAATACAAGTATTTAAAGCTTAAAAGGGTATAATAGAAATAAATCTTATAACATTACATATTAAAGTTTATAACTCTTCATATGTTATCTTAAAAATAATATAAAATTACAAATCTAGCCATAGTTTCTCTATTATATAGTAATATGGATTCTCTATTATATATTTTTAAACATAATATAATGTTTTAAAAACAGGACTTAAAGAAATATGAAATTTAGTAATTTTTAGAGGGATATAAAATAATCTCCGAAACAAAAATATAAGTAGATAACTTTAACAAGTGTATTTTACGGTGATACATGAGCGGTTTTTAATCGGCTCTCCTCCGCTAATGTATAAAATTTTGTAATGTGTACAATTTTCTATTTAACATTATTATGTACTGAACTTACCCAATTAAAAGAAAAAGTAATTAATATAATCAAGTTTAAATACTATTGCAATACAATCATTCATACTTTGTACACATAACTAATAACAATACACAGGTGATTTTTATTTTTGTTTTACATAGAATAACATATTTTTCATATGTTTATTATTTGAGTTATATAAAATTGTATGATAAACGAATTGTCTAATAAGTTATGATTATTAATTATATATTAGCAAATCGGTTAAAAACCTAGGCGTATGACAAATAAAAATTACGACGGAGTCCCCATTGGGATATATAATTGTTTAAAACAAAATTTGTGTTACGATAATGTATTTTATTACCAAGGTAAAGTATTTGACGTGGGTGAGAAAAACAGGAAATATATATGCACTTTTTTGAACGGCAGAAGACTTTTTTTTAAACATATTAGTTTGTGTATATGTGTGAGTATATTAATCTTTTACCTAAATAAATTTGTGCCTCTTATTTCTTAAGTATAATTGATTTAAAGAGCTAAAATACTATATTCTTTACTCTTTTATTAGAAAAAGTGTATGGAAGACTTGACGGTTTTATAAATTTATGAAAAAATCCTTTTACTAAAACTAGAGGTGAATTAGTAAACTTATTAGTTTTCTTTTATCCCAACTCAAGAATTATAGTTGTTTAGTCTAAGAAGTAAGAACACTATTAAAATTTATCTTTAATTGTCCCTCATTTCTCTTCTTTTAGTTTACAACTAAAAGAATCCTTTAAGAAAAAGGAGTATAACATATTTTTAAAATCATTATATATAAATATCAATGAAAGTGCATGCAGAAGAATTGAGAAAGGCTCGTGAAACGAGGGTGTTGAAAGCATGTGAATGTTGTTTTGTTTGTAGTAATTTATCACCCAACTCAAGATAATGGAATAGTCTACATTTCCAACTTTTCCTTTATCCCTTTTACCCACGACCATATTACTCATTAATATACATTAAATTTTTAATTTTTTTAATTATCACATGAATATGAACACTCTATAGTTGATTTATTAAAATTATTATATATGATGTCTAGTTTTAAAATTTACGTTCTTTTAGGGGCTGTTTGACAGACTCTTAATCAGCCTCTTAATGATTCAGATGTCTGAATGATTCAGTACTTAATGGTTCAGGCTGTTTGTTTCACGAGCAAATGTCTGAATGGTTAAGACATTTGGCTTTGAATGGTTAAACATTATACTAATGCTGAATAGTTAAGAGGTCTAATGCTGAATGGTTAAGACATCTTATCTGAATTGATCAGACATTTGTCTTTGAATAGTTAAGCGATATACTAACTCTTAATGGTTCAGACCTTTTATTGGTTTAGCACTTAATCACTCAAATATTATCAAACAGCCCCTTATATCCATTCTAATATGTTTATGTCCAACTTTCGTCAAATATATAGGTAAAAAATTTTTAATGATAGTTTTATTTTTCTAGTTAAAATAAATAAAAAAACAAAGATGAAAATATTAATATCATTAAAACTTACCACACCGGAAGGGTCAAGGTCTACCAATCCTCCGACCTTAAAACCATGAAACTAGTCTTTTAACGGTTCTAATGTAATCATATTGGAGTTCAATTTAAATCTACATCATGCCTCAAGTGAGGGGCATATACCTTTACCACTAGACTAGGTAGCGGTTATCACTAAAGTAATCACATCAGAAAATTTGATTTTGAAAGACGTAAGTTAAACTTATGAATAGTTCATAGGTCTAGATCGACATGGGAAAGTTATTTAAAATATTTAATCAAAACATCATTTTTATATAATTAGTGATGATAAATATTTAAGTATCTTGAGTTAGAGCCTTGTCGTCTCTAGATTCCATATATGAAGATGGTCAAGCGTCTATAATTGTGGTTAAGGCTCAGTAACAGCCATACACTAGGTGAGCTAAGTTGACTTCGAAATGATAATTGCTCTTGTTGTTTTGTTGGTTAGATTATGCATTCGTTTAAGACAAACACGTTGTATGATGTCTTATAACACGCAAAAGGTTGTCAATAGTTATAACACTTTGATAAAAAGTAATACAATCATAATCATAATAAAAATAATTTAATCATGTTAACACTTGATAAAAAAAACATTTTCATTTTGTATTCTGGACGGTTATTATTTTGAATTAAAATTTTGCTAACTTTAAAAAATAAAAAAACGTAAATGGACGAAGCTATTGATTGACATATGATTGTATGATTGATAATAAAATTTCGTCGAAGTTGACTTTTATTAAAGCACTTGGACTTATTTGAAGCAATAACCA